>APFE031398277.1:19338-64532 GCA_000404065.3 Pinus taeda | reverse complement strand
CTCATTTCTGCCACTGTAAAGTATTTTATGTGCAGTATCTTTTTCTTTACTTATTCATTTCCTTAAGCATGTATAGTTTCTTTTACTTGTTTTCCTTTCTTTCAAGCTGATCAGTGTTATTTCATTGCAGGTTTCTTTTAGCCCGGGATTTATGTGTGTATTTGCTTTAATGTCTAATGGTAGTTGCAGTTGTCTTATTCATAGTGCTGCCCTCTTTACTCTGTTTTTCTAGACTAGTTTTAGTGTAGTTTTATAAGTTGGATGCTAACTAATTTATGCTCTCTTTATCATGAATGGCTTATCTTTCAAGAGAACAGAACATTGATTAATTGCAGCTTGTAATTGAGTAGACTTGGCTTGTGATACTAACACTTTTTCCACTTGTTACACATAATCACATATGTAGAAAGCAGTATATTGGAAAAGGCTTAGTAGTGTTACAATTTGTCAATTAGAGTAGATTAGAGTTTTTATCAATTCTTGGATTTGTCTTCAGCTACCTTCTAATCGTGTTTTATGCAAATGGCGGTAGAAGCAGAGAGTTAGAAGGAGATCATCACTAACAACAATCCTTGAAGTTATTTTCTTATTTCTTTTATTTGCAGCAGTATGGATAGAGACTAATGCCATTGGATTGTGGTCATTTACTTTCAAGTCATTTTGATTTATTCATCTTTTTCAAGTTCTTTTCTCTTACAAATTCAGCAAGCAATTAGAAATCACCATCACACACACTTTCACTCATATAGAGATCACCTTTCACACACTTGCACTCATTTGTCTATAATCATCATTCCATTTAGGAAGATAAGTTAATCATAAACAACCCCCCTAAACAACAAAAGCTCTAAGAAAGTTACTTAAGTACATATAGTACACCCTCACTTCATCAGCTTACGAGCCCCGGGTTGACAATTAATACTAGCAATTTAGATAACAATAAATTGACTAAACAATCACCATCACCCATCATGGTCATGTCATCATTCCCCGTCCTAGGTCATCAAATGAGTTAGTGGGTCACCATATAGGTCATGGTCTAGGATATAGATTGGATTGTCATCATTATATCAATCATCAATATCAAACAAGGGACTCATGTCATCCATTTTGGTCATGATCATGGGAGTGAGAAATTAGGGAATAAAGTGAATCAAAGAAACATTTCCTTTTGAAGAGATAATGTTGTAGTAAAATCAATCAATAGTCATTTTATCAAAAAGTACACATGATGTCATTCAATCATCAAGCAAAAAATCGAGTTTTTGAGTTATAAAGGAGAATCATATCATTTTAAAACTTCATTCTATCCTTCCAAAAGCTCCAAGACATCCTCACTACCATTGTGAGACTCACCACATCCATCAGAACTCTGAATTTCATCATCAATTGCTTGTTTCATTAGTCTGTTGCGTTTCTGGAAGAGTTGTTGCGCTTTTTATTTGGACGCCAAAAGGAGGAAATAACAGGTTTAATCTCCATCTCAGTGTTTCAAAGCATCTCTAAACAAGTAAGTGGGGCCTTCACAAACCCTTGATGCAATCAATTTCCTCAGAAAGATGATTAAAATCCTTGCCTAGGGTTTAGCTACGCTTTTCATTTTTATGGGCGCTTGCTTCACTTGACAGAGAAATCCTTTTGTTTCTAAGCATTCACATCGCTAATTACCCTCATCAAGTACTTCCCACCATTCCCCACACTCAAACTCACTCATTTTATCATTTTCCCTCACAGCCTTAGCTAGTTGTTGCGCTTCTGGCCTAGAACCGTGTTTTCCATTTTTCACCCCTCTTTCCTCACTCAATTTGAGAAATTCCACGTCCATTGCCTTCCTCACACATATCCCTGCCCCCCATAATTTCCTCATAAATTATCCTATTCCCCTCCCCCTTCATTCCCTCTCCTCAAGTTGTTGCGCTTTCAACTTTGTTTTGCAGCTCAGTCCCCTTGCCCATTCTTGTTTGAAACTAGGGTTTTCTGTCAAAAGTAAAGCCAAACATGGTAGATACTAGTGGAAAAGGAAGTTTAAGGGAGGATATATCTCGAGATATGAGCCAAATCATACGCAAGAGGTCAATTCATAAGATTTCATAAGAGGATCATTTGAGCAGGCAGGTTGTCTACGGTTTTGTTAGAAAGTGCAAGAGGTGGGTTATCATCATGATCTAATAAGTTTATTTGCCATTAATTTCAAGAGAGACCATGTCAATATAGTAGGGGTGAACTTTTTGGTGTCAGCAGATATCATAGCTTTAGCAACCACTATCCCTAATGAAGGTGAGATTTGGTTCAAGGGGATGGATTTAGACCTAGGGCACTATAAGATGTTCTTGAAACCACAATACAAGGAGTCCCCTTCTCATATTTCTCCTAGTAATCATTAGTTGGAAAAATAAAACCCCTTGATGAAGACTATCATGAATTACTTCACTTGTGAGGGAAGGTTTAGCAGGTTGTATCGGTATCACATCAGGTTATTGATGCATTTCACTTCTCAGAAGTCCCTCAAACTACCTTACTACTTGTTTAGAAGTTTAGTAAAGATGATAGAGAAGGTGTAATCAAAGGGAAGAAACCATCTAGCTAGTATTTTTCATCATGCCTTAGTAAAGCTAATAGTCCTCCACCAGTTGGCACAAATCAACATGTCATGGGAAAGCTTCTTCGAGGCAACTTCCCTTCTACCTACCTCAAGTCAGCCAAAGAGCCAAAGCACTCCCTTATCATCATCCATACCTCAAGTAGTTGGATCATCAAGCAAGCCATTAGTGAAAAAAAATCAGCCTAGAGAAGAGATTTCAAAGACATATAGTAGAGGTAAAAGGTTAGTTTTTTCTCCTAAAATTGAAAAAGAAATACCTAGAACTAAACCTAGAACTAGGTCTCAAGAAAAAATACTGCCTAGGGAGGCTGTCAGTGAAAATGAAATTCAAGCTGGAGAATCATCAAGAGGTAGACATGATTCACCCTTACATAATGAAGCAAAAGCATCTGCCAATTTTGAGATAGTAGACATAGCAAAAAGGGATGAAGATAAGGAGACAACAAATGACATAATCAAGAATGATTGTCCAAGACTTTTTGGAGAATTGGAGAAATACATGATTTCAATGTGCGAATAGTTAGTGAACATAATTGTGCAATTATGCCTCGTTGTTCTTTCTTTAGAAGCTTTGTCATTCTGTCAAAGTTGATTATCTTTTCTGGTTTCCTTGTGATACCCCTTAATTCAACTTCCTTTCCTTCCGACGAAAATTTCATAGAAGGTACTTGAAAATTAAAAGTTATTGTACCCAAGGATTGTAGCAATTGGACTCCTAGTACAACATCAGAACCACCCATTGCAACGGAAAACATTTGGCTATTCAATATATATTCTCCCATGGATAGCTTGATATTATGGCACTTTCCAGAGCAATTTATGGTTCCTCCACTTACAACTGTCACTTCACACTTTGGTGATGGATCTAGGAAGCAATTCAAGTCCTTGGCTATCTTACAATTAATAAAATTATGGGTACTACCCCAATCAATCAACACTATTACCTTTTTCTTCTTGATATGCCATTCTATCTTTATAGTTTGAGGAGTGGTAATTCCGACGAATGCATTACAATATATGGCCAGATTCATTTCTTCTTTCGCTGGGGTTGGTTCCTGGTGAGTATCCTTTCTTTTGATGTTTCTTGATACATTTCTTCTTGATATTTCACTGTTTGAACCTTCTTCTTCTTGATATGTCCTTCTATCTTGAGGGTTTGGGGAGTGGTAATTTATTCCAATGCTTTACAAGATATGGTCGGATTCCTTTCTTGATGCTCGATGTGATCTTTCACTTCTTGAACATTTTTCTTCTTGATATGTCCTTCTATCTTGATAGCTTGAGGAGTGGTAATTCTGGCCAATGCATTACAAGATATGATTGAATTCATTTCTTCTTTTGCGATGTGATCTTTCACTTCTTGATATGTCCTTCTATCTTGAGAGTTTGAGGAGTGGTAATTGTCATGCGGAAAGAGTTATATTTGCGGACAAATCTAACCTCCCTAGGAGTCTAAGACTCTCTAGTGACAAACAAACCAAACAAGAGCAATCCTTCTCTAAACATACATTATTCTATGAGAAACCAAGTGTTTTCGATCTTAACTTAGGTCCAACGCTTGTTGTAGCAGTCCAGCCTTGCTGATCCAGATGAGCTCCTCCTTCACTTTAAGACCTGCATACACTAACAAAGCAAACGATTACATAACCCCTGAATAATTCATAAAACAAAGCATATTCATCACATAGACCAAGGAGTACATGAAATAATTCATTAACAACAAATCATTGAGAAGAATGGACTTATTGGTATTAAGGAAACAAAAAAGGAACCATTACAACCTGAGCCTTGGTGTTGTGCAAGCTCCTCCCAGGGTCCAACAAGAGATTTCCTCTACTTTGACAAGCTCACCCACCCCCAATATGGCAACAAGGAAGGATAGTGATCTCTCCTCACAAGTCAACAATGGAAGTCCTAATTCCAGCAGCATTTACCCTTTAGAATGTTCAGCTTTCAACCTCCCCTCCTTTGGCCCAAGGCCTGTATTTATAGTATTCTAGAGGAAGATATTCAGTTCCAACATCAATGGGATACTCCCTCTTTTGGATGGGGTAGCTCCTCTCTTGATGGGATAAGTTCCTCTATCATAGGGATGCATGAACCATCTGGAGGCGCTCAATACACGTCAAACACTCTTCTAGAAGGCTCTAGAAGTGACCACAAGTAACGTTTTAAAGATGAAACTCGCGCCTTTTGACCTTTACAGGGGTACGCACCCATCCTTTGGCTTACAGAGCGTACAAGTACGTAGGTACAGTGTGTTTGGAGTGCGTACACGCAGGCAAGGTAGAGAGAACCTGCGTACCGAGAGATAAACATGTTTTTAAGTGATTTTCTCTCTTTTTGAAGTTTGACATGAAGAGCAGAGGTATGAGGCTTGACAAGGAGGATAATATGACTATTGATGGAGCCATATTAACTACAGATAGTCATGGTGACAAATTTCAGTGTAACAATGATTTCTAAAGAAAGTGTTGGATCTTCTTTATGTGGAAGAAGGATGAGACATTCTCAAAATTTGTAGAATTAAAGGGAATAGTTGAGAAAGAGACCAGCAAGAAGGTGAAGGTTGTCCAGAGTGACAATGGAGGTGAGTATGATTTGAATGAATTCAAGGAATTAAAAGAGAACTAACAACTCCCCACAACCCACAACAAAATGGGGTAGCTTAGAGGAACAAATGAAGCATTGTGGGAGTTGTGAGAGTTATGCTACATGACCAAGGCTTGGAACTTATTTTGTGGGTAGAGGCATATAACAAATTAGTCTACCTGTAGAATGAGAGTCCTCATCGGATTCTTGGTATAATTACACCGAAGGAGGATTTCTCAAGGAGAAAGTCAGATGTGTCTCATTTCATAATTTTTGGAGCCTTTATTTACTACCATTTCTCCAAATATTCAAGGAAGAAACTTGAGTCTACAACAGAAAGTTGGGAGTTTTGTGGGTTACACCGAAACTCCACACAATTACTAGGTATACTTACTTTCCTTGAGAATGATAGTTGTGTGAAGGGATGTAAATTTTGATGAGGAGAAAGTACTGATATTCTCTCTTGAGAGGGAGCTTCAAATCCCAGTAGAAGAGGAGCTTTTAGCTCCAAAGGAGGAGCCTTAGGAGGTTATGGAGCAACCCCAAATGGAGGAGTAGAAAGGAGGCAAAGTGGATACATCCACTCAAGAAGAACCATCGATAGAAGGTAGAAAGAGAACCAAAGAAGCTGATAAATTGGTGTAAGATGCGAGGAATAATGCAAGAGCTCCTTCAAAATTGTGCAGGAAACAGAGGCCACTCAAGAGATACATTGGCTACATGGCTCTAATGATTGAGCTTGTAGAGACTAAGCCATCCTATTTTGAGGAAGCTATTGAGAAACACGTTTGGGTTGATTCAATGGTGGAAGAATATGAATCCATCATGAATAATAGTGTTTGGGAAGTGGTCCCAAGACCGACATATAAATAAATTGTGGGTTCAAGATGGATCTTCAAGATTAAGCATGCAACAGATAGAAGCATAGAGAAGTATAAGGCCATATTTGTGGCCAAAGGATTCTCTCAAGTTGAGGGAATTTACCATGAGGAAATATTTTCTCCCATCGCAAGATATTCATCCATTAGATCAATTCTTGCACTGGTTGCATGGATGGGGTGGAAGATCTACTAGATGGATGTAAAAACAAAATTTACCGATGGTGTTATTAATAAGGAAGTATGCCTTAATAAACTATAAGGATTTGAGACATTTTAATGTGAGTCTCATGTGTGCATACTCAAGTGAGCATTGAATGGTATTATACAGGCACCCTGAGTTCAATACACTCAGATTGATAGTTATCTCACTGGATGGGGCTTCACCAAAGTTGAGGCAGATGTGAGCCTTTATCATATTTTGGTAGAAGGAAAAATTCTTATCATTTTTTTATATGTTGATGATTTCATATTAATAGGTGATGAGTAGTTGCTCAGCTCTTTCAAGGGAATTCGAGATGAAAGACATGGGTCTCATGCTCTACTTCCTTAGACTAGAAGTATGGCAAGGTGATGGGGAATTGTTTATGTCTCAAGGCAGGTATGCCACCAATACATTGTAGATATTTTGCATGGAGAATTGTAAGCCCATGGAAACACCTCTAGCAACCAATTGGAGTAAGGAGAATGACACTTCAGGTGAAGAGGTTGATGCTACCATTCACTAGTAGCTAGTGGGTTCACTGATGTATCTTTTGAACACATGACGAGATATGTTCTTTGCAGTCAACCAACTAATCCAAGATATGGTTAGGATGACCAAACTTGTATTAGAAGGAAGCTAGGCATGTTTTGCTTACCTCATAGGAACTACCTAGTATGGATTATGGTATAGGTGAATAGAGGGAGTGAAGCCGTATGGCTTCACATATGCATATTAGGTATGGAGTCCATTCAACCAAAAGAGTACATCAACTAGAACTTTTAGTGTTGGGTTCACAAAAATTTCCTAGTATAGTAGGAAGCAAAGATCTATGGCACTAAACTCAGCAAAAGCTAAATATATTCTTGTAGGTCAAACAACATATGAAACAATATGGATGAGAAATATATTTGTGGGACTATTTGGTCAGAATATGGATCCAATTGTGATATATTGTGATAATCAAAGTTGCATTAAGCTCTCTAAGAATCTGGTATTTCATGATCGATCCAAGTATATAGATATCTGATATCATCATTTACGAGATTGCGTGTAGAGGAGGATAATGTTGCTGCAATACATTTCGACAAAGGAAAAATATATTGACACCTTGATAAATGATTTATCAAGAAGGAATTTTGAATTCCACAAGTGTAGGATAGGGGTGGTTGATAATCAGTTTCTTTCTAAGTGGAAGTGTTGAGAAATGTAGCAAGAAAGGCTCAATTTGACTTAGCCTTGGTCAAATTGAGAAAATTCAAAATTTCCACATTAGTAGAGAACTTGGAGGCAGTTAATTGAGGCAACATGGTTCTTGTCACCCAATTCAGTAAATTTGAGTTAGTGGGCTTGGAGTTTAGTTTGCATGTGTTGATTCCTAATTTGTAGCAACCCATTTCAACTATTTCTAGTTGTATTTAGTTAGACTACTTTTAACAGTTAATAGAACTTGTTGAAGGTCAGTTGTGGACTGGGACAATAGTCTAACTCAGAGATCATCTACTTAACTGATCAATCAACCAAAAATAGCTCATGCATGCAAGGAATTTGAATTTCTTAGCTATGGTGGAGATTCCAAAGTAGTGTAACATCAATTGTAGACTAGTCTGGAGTGTATAGGTGTTTCATGAAATCAGTTATCAATCCTTGGTAATCGTGCAATAATTTTGGAGTAAATTCCTAAAGAATAGGGGCTAATTTCCTCAGGATTTTCACAAGGAAATAAGAGCTTAGGTGAAGGAAGAAATTGGCTAAGTATGGGCCAAAGTTTGTCATTGAGCAAAGATAATAGTTATACACTTGCAGGTTGATCTCAGAGTGAGCAAACAAGTGTAATACATTCACTATTCATCTGATTAATGAAAACAAACTCAAGGGGATTTTACTAGTTGGTTTCCCCTACATAAATCTATGTACTTGTGTATGTGATAGTTGCATGTTTGTGAATGTTGTTCTAGATTGTGAATTAATTTTCACAGAGGACTAGAGTATAATTGTGTTTCTTGATTCATATGAAATTTCTTGAGCAATTGCAATTTTATCACCATATTTCTACATCTACTACAGACATATATCTTGTCAATTAATGCCTTACTATATTTCTATGTTGAAAATGTTGGTGATGATGTTGATACTTAAGATGGATTATCAATTTGACTCTTCCTATGGGAATATTTCAATTTGAAAGTATCCTTGTACCTTGTTGTGTAATTATGAATACCTCCCTAGTTAAGAGGGAGTGTATTGAAAATTTTAACCGGGTTTGGTCTTCATAATTGTCATTGTACTTATGTACTTATATATTTTATGTAAAAGAAAAAGGAAAGAAAAATAAATTTATTTTTCAAGCACGGGTTTCATTCCCAAGCCAATTTGCTAATTAGGTCAAGCATGTTCTTCATTTTTCTATGATTTATTGAGTCAAAATAATATTTCTTATTATTTTACTATAGTCTAGTCCCATTTAGACTTTGAAAAGAAAGTGGAAAAATATTTTTATTTGAGTAAAAAATGTCAATTTTGTCCCCACAAGACCAATTCAGACCTTTTTGGAAAATTCAACCCTCAAAGTGACCCATTCAATCTCCTAGATGTGTATAAATAAAGTGCAATTCGTCCTCATTTGGAGCGTCACAAGAAATTTTGATTTCTATGCTAAGAAGAGAGAGAAACCTAGCAAAGGAGTCAAGAAGAAGTATTAAAGTCAAAGGGGAGAGAGTGAGAGTTAAAAGAGAGAGAAAATATGCCACACACGCAAAAATATGCCCTTTTTGTTGTCACACGTGTGGAGTTGCAAAAGTTACAGGGGCCAAAATTTGAAAACCTACTTGTAGGGGTCAAAATTATGTTGCAGAAGATGAAATTTTGAAGTTTGAATAGATTTGGAAGGCATTTACTAGAGTTGAAATTGACTTGTTGGAGAAGCTTGTAAATATGGCTACCTTGGGTCTTTTGGGATATCTTGGTCTTGGTGTTTGGGTCTTGCAATTCTCACTTTGATCTAATTCTATAGGAAGAGAAGAATTACTTGGTTTTCCCCTTGGATGAGTTTGTCCCTGGCCTGGAGCATATATCTTGTGTGCATTGTGTTTTTGTGATATTCATGGTTTATGGTTTTCGTAATTTTTTTATGAATAGAACATAATAAAAGTAATGATAAGCCAACACATAATCACAAGAAATTATGAAGTAAAGAGAAATCAACCCTAATTACTGCCCTAGTGATTTCTCAACAACTTTCAAATGTATTATTGTTATATGATTATTAATAATATTGGATAGTGGTAATCATATGGAATAATATGATCATTGCTTAAATTAATGTTAAACACATATATGCATATATTAACACTTGATTGATAAAAATATTATTATATAATAAAACATAAATCTCCTCTCTCTCCTTCTCTCTCTCTCTTTCTTCTCTCTCTCTCTCTCTCTCTCCCTCTCCTCTATATATATATATATATATATTATAATATATATATATATATATATATATATATATCATTAATTAATATGGTTTAACGTTTTTTGAACATTAATATTGCCCATTATTGTTTGATTTTTTTTTAATTATCAATGGTTTAATCCTTAAATTTGTTGGCATTGTTGTGTTGGCATTGACGTCAATAGTGCCATTTATCATTGGTTTTATTGATGCTCATTGGACTTGTGTTTGTTTTGATGCTATAAGCATGAATGCATGAATATAGTGGGATGATATATCTAATGTGTGATTTTTTAACGATATTTTATGTAGGGAAGTGATTCGAAAAACAAAAAAGTAAACTTACAAGGCTAACAACATTTACTTTGGCTAGTCTTGTCAAGGTTGTGTAAATTGCATTGGATAACTTGTTACGCATTGCATACATTATGATATATATCTTTCTGTTGGCATTTCTTTGTTGGTTTTATTTGTTGATATTTGTCTTGGTTTTATGTTAGTCCCACAATTTTATATTAACTCAATTTACTATTGAATTTACCATAGAAATGCTTGTGGTATCTCTTGTTAGCTTAATTTGGTCTAATCATAGGGAAGGGTATATAAATAAGATCCTATTGTCACTTGATCAATTTATTGAGCAACCCTTGATATGGTTTAATGCATCGATGCATAGTACTTCTCTATTCTGTTGCAATAAGCATGTGTCTAGGTATATCTCTGTTCTGGTGTGATTATTTTTTGGCATCCTATGATTAAGAAGTGTGAATGAGTGAAAAAGGATCCTATATTTGAGCCTGTAAGTGTAAGACATAATGCGACGATGATGTGAGTTTTATAATGCAACATGATGGTGATATGAGCAATGAAGTAGTTTGATTTGGTACCGTTTTCCTTAATTAATGTGATGTGATTTACCTAATATTTTGATTGAGACAAGTTGGTAGAAAACTTAAGACATGTAGTAATTGTGCTCAAGCTTTATTTGGTGCAATGATCGACTCAAAATTTAAATCAAGACATGCAATTATAATATGATCAATTAAGTGTGTTCATATATCCCATGTATGGCTAGTAGTTTTGACATGAGGCATTTAAATAAGTGATCTGAGTTATATTGAGCATGAAGGTCAGGCTTTACCATTAATACTGGTCAACATGAAGAACCATAATGTTGGTACTTATTACATATTCATATATCATGATACCAAAACCTACTTTTTCATTCTGAATTTGGACTAATAACAATGTATACAATCTAGATGAATGTCATCGAAAGAAACAAAGTGTAGTAGAGTTTCCATTGTGTGTGTGGTGCAATAGATATCTAAGCAATTTGGATGTTTTTTTATGGTTTTTTGCGATAAAATTTCTTCTGATATATGGGAACAAGATCCCGAGTATCATATCTATGCTATTACTCTAAACCAGTGCTATTGTTGTAGTAGATGGAGCAATGGTAGCCAGATCAATTGGCTCAATGGTGTCTCCATAAATTGTGAAATCTGAAGTCATTGTATTCATGTAGAAGTAGGGCTATGATAGTTGTTTTGTTTTGTAGAATTGAAATCGAATATACTCTAACTTGTTGTGTAATTTTGAGTTCTTGAAGGGCCAAATTTGGTTGGGATGAGGTTGAAATTATGATAGGGTTGTAGTAGTGATCCTGTAGTCAAATATATCAAAAGAAAGATGTATACAATGAGTAATCCATGAAGAATTGTTTAAACATTAATATGTTGAATTTTGAGTTTCCTTAACTCAAGTTTTTTAACAGGTCAATAATTGTATGATAAGGACTACCCATAAGGATTAATGTTGCAGGGATGTGACTACGAGTTTTAGGTTGATATTGTTCTAGAGATTAGTGCTTGCTAATGTAATGAAGATAGTTTTTCTGAGTATGTTAAAGTATGTTAGTACTACAATAATGTTGGAATTTTTTATCAAGTATGATGACTATTCATAAGCCTAATATTGTATTGAAGTCAAATATGTTGTGAACTTGTTTTTTGTTGGTACTAAATTTTGCTAGCACATTCATAATGAAATGAAAGTTGGTTTTTGTTGAAGTCCATAGCTATTGGTCGACCTTCAAGGGTTTTTGGATTGTGAAATGATGACAATATTATGCTACTATCAAGGGTTTTCATTCATGGTTAGTCTTGCTGATAATGTGTTGCTTTTACTAATGACAGAGTAAATGCATGGTACATGGTAGAGTATGTAGAACTATTGCTTGAAATCCATAATTGGTTTATTACTATTGCATTGGAAGTGTATTACAATACATGCTTACTTTTCTATCATCCAACATTTGTGTTGCAAAGGATGATTATATAATGATTACCTGCTAATAATATGTATGTTGCATAGGTCAATTTTTTTTTTTATTGTTGATATGTTACTCAAAAGTTCAAGGTTCTATGTGGAATCTAGAGTTTGTGTTGTAGGGATATGTCATGAACGCTTACTAATGAAGATATTGGAGTTGATAATTGTTGAATTTGTTGCTTGTTGATTAAGCTAATGAAGTTATATTTCCTATTGTTGTTGATTTAGTGTATTGTGGTTTTGTGCCAAGCTTCATGTTGTAATGAAATGATGACTATTTTAAGTTAGTAATTGCTAGAGCTATATTTTTGATATGTTGTTGAATACTTAGATCGATATCTTGTTGAGTTCTCTATTATTTAGAGATAAGGTTATAGATATATGTGCATGCCAATGATAGGAGTATGTTTATTGATATATTGTTGAGCTTGATACTAATGATGTGTTATTGATGAAAAAGGAGTGAATGTGTTGTTGATGATTGAGCTAGAATATGTTTTCAGATGGTATAAATTGATTTTGAAGTTATTCTAAAGAGATTGGATCCATTTTGAAAATGAGATGAAATGGAGGTTCATATTGATTTTTGGGGTTAGTGCATCTAGCTAATTGGTGAAAAAATGGATTTGAGGGAGTATATGCTTCTTTTTGGTGGGTTCCAACAAATAATTTCAAGGGAGTGGGTGTGTCCTGTTGGTAGGTGCCAACAAAACATTGTAAGGGAGTGGGTGCTTCATACTAGTGGGTGCCAAGAAAATTTTTCTATGGAGTGGGTGCTTCCTAATGATGGGTTCCAAAAAAATATTGCAAAGGAAGTGGGTGATTCCTAATATTTTGTGCCAATGAAAATATGTGTAATATATATTGAAGATTAAGAAGACAATAAATATGGTGGTTTTCACCCTTTATGGGTTTCCACCTAAAACTAGTTGTCATTTGTGCTTGATTTTTATGATGTGATTGTCTATTATATGATGATTATCATATGATATATTGATAAGAAAAATAAAATAATAAATTTGTATAATTACTCAATTAATAAAATATTGATTCACTCCCCATGTATTTATAACAATTGGAATCGGATTCGGGTTCTTCAAAACCAATTTAACAAGTGGAAGGGAATCCTAGGAATTATGCCGAATAAAAGGAAGCATAAGAAGTAAACATATTAGAAGAAAAAATAAAATTCAAATGGCTATGTAGGTAATATGTCAAATGAAGTTGAACTATCAACAAGTATATGAAAAGGACAATCAGATGTAGAGAAATTCATTTTAGCAAACATTGATCATCAAGTCATGCTTTTGTTCAATGATGCAAACTATTAGGTATGGAACAAATGGATGAATTCTATATTAATAACTCTTGGATTTGATGTTTGAAATCTAGTGTGTAATGAATATACTAATAATACCCCATCGAGTCAAGAACAACATAAATATGCTTAGGCTATGAATGCAATTTACTATAGTCCCTGATTTATAATTTGAGAAAATTTATGCATTATGAATCTGCAAAGGATGAAAAAATTGAAATCCCTCCATGAAGAAGATAACATTGAAAGAAATGTATATGAATAATAAGTTCAATCACTAGGTAAGCTTCAAATTTTCCATAAATTTAGGAAGATAGGTCATCTTGCTTCACCCTCTTATCACCTAAAAATTGATCGCCTAGCCAAAGCCCACTAGGATGATCGAAATACACCATGTAGTATGGGTTCTAATCATAAAATCCCACTTTCACGCTAGAAAATAATTTAGAAAACCACTTTTCCTAAATTATTTATATCTATCCACTTGAGAATAACCCAAAAATTAATTTAATCAATTTCATGTTATTTTCATATTTACTTATTTAGTGAAACAATTAAAAATATTTTCACTCATCCGTAAGAATAATTAATTAAATATTTATTTATTTATTATTTTGTTGACACTATGATAAAAACCCTCCAAATTTTTGCCTACATGTGAATTTTGGAGCCTACTGAGGATCTAATGATCTATTTGCTTCATGATCAATGAGTTTTATGCTACGTGTTTAAGTCTTCTTCTCGGTTTTTGAGTGTCGAAGTCACTTTGATACACATGATCAGTCCATAATAAGTTCATGAGTGCATTATTTTACTCAATATTGAATAGGCATAGCACAGTCGATCAAGACAATTTTTGTGCGATGTTCAACCTATGACAATATTCAATTCACACTTTCAATTGATAGTCCCTCACCTTTGGTTGTGATCGTACTTCTATTTCAATAAGTTTTTCCAACTGTTTCTTCTATGCACCCTTGCTTTTGCAAGTGTTATTTCATTTTTATGACTATCACTTTCACTTTTTTTCAATTCTATAAGTGTCTCTTTCATGTTATCTTTGCTCTGGTGTCTGTTGCCTTCAATGTCATTTGTATTTCGCAAGTGTCGTTGCAAATGTTGTCTTTTAGCATGAAAACCATCGAACATCACATAAATGTAGTTTTGGTCTATTTCAAGGGGTAACCTTGGTGTCAGTGAGTTATTCCTATCATATGGACATGTATCACACTCATTCTCAAAGTTTCAAGCACTGTCAGACAAGTTTCATCATCTTTGTCACAAAGTGTACCTTTTGTGTCACACATGGGGTAAGCCATCACAATGGCATCAC
This sequence comes from Pinus taeda, assembly GCA_000404065.3. Taxonomy (NCBI): domain Eukaryota; kingdom Viridiplantae; phylum Streptophyta; class Pinopsida; order Pinales; family Pinaceae; genus Pinus; species Pinus taeda. Next base: position 49,822 of record APFE031398277.1, on the reverse strand, counting down.
GTTGAGGGAAGTATGTTGTTCATGTGTTCTTAGTGATCAATGTTGCATTGTAAACTATTCTATGTGTGTGATCATGCTCAGCCTTTTCCTTGTTCACTTTGGCCTCACCAATCCCACATTTAGCCAAATCTAGAAAAGTTCCCACCTGAGAAACTCGGCCCTACTTGGCCTTCCTAAACTATGCACTATGCAGTCCTAGCCCTCAAGCTTCAACCTTGAATCTTGGCACTATGCAATGCACAATCCTTGCCTTTCGAAACCATGCACTACATAGTATTAGTGCTCAACCCTGACCTCTTGAGCTCCAAAACTCTGTAGCCCCGCCTCCTAGCCAGTATTTTTCTGTGCATTACGTGATCTCAGTCATCAACATATATAATTGATTCCTTGAACTACATTATCCATTGATTAGTCTCCCTCCAGAACTACACATTGCATGATATCAAGGCATAAGAATTCCTCCTTGAGCTTCAAAATTGCGTAGTCTCTGCCTTTAGTAAGCCTCTTATATGCATTGCATATTCCTAGGTAGCAAGCATTAGCCTTGAGCTCTTGGACTGTGCAACTACATAAGCCCTAGGCCTCAATCCCTATAGAACTATGCAATGGGAAACATAATGCCTCAACCCTCTAACCTGACCCCTTGAGCCCCTCAACTGTGTAGTTGTCTTTCCTTGGCCAACCTAAACTATGAAATGCATAAGCTCAATTCTTAGTCCTGGCCCCTGACCTCTTGAGCTCCACAAATGCATAATCCTTGAGACTGTATCTCAACCTATCCCTTGGTTCTAGCTCAGTGAATGCTTTTCATGAAGCATGTTAGACTAGCGGTTTGTCAAATTGATGTCATTTTTTCATGAGTGGATTTCAGTTGTAGTTATCATGTCATGATATGAAAGGATGATGATGAAGGAGATGAAGAAGGATACCCTACCAAAAGACACCTTTGTAGCCAAAAAGACAAAGCCTATCATTGAAGATAAGATGAAGAGACACTAGTTTCCAATAGAAGGTAAAATATCATGATTTCATGAAGACTCCATATCAATCATCCCCTTGGAGTATGAATACAGAGAACATGCAAGACCCATCATGGAGATGCAAAGAAAGCAACAAAAGGAGCAGCATGGCAATGCCATATCATCACAAAGTTTCATGTCATCATTGTCAAGGGTCCTCCCAACAGTCACATGTGTTATAGTGTCTTGCCACATCATTTGTGGAAACTAATTATATAATGTAAAATGAGTGGAAGACCAAGGGTCCCACATGGAATATGAAGAGTCACTATTGAGTTCTAAAGTCATGTAGAAGCTCAAAGGTCATGTAAAAATTTGAAAAATCATTGTAGAATCTCAAGAGACATGAAGGTGGTCAAGAGTCACATGGGAGGTGAAGGGTCACCTCAATTGTTATAAAAACACTCTCATAACTCAAGAAAAATAACTTTTTGGACTTGAAATTTCACCATGGATTCTCTAGCATTAGAATAAGAGAGAAGATCTTTCTTTAGATAAGTAAGTGGTGAATTAATATTCCACTATTGGGGCTAGTGTGGAAACATTGTATTTGTATATCTTGGCACTTCCACTTAATCTATGAAGCTCGATGAGCCAACACGTTTTCACACATGTATCAGGAATATAGTAAGACTATTCTTTATATGTTTGATGTATATGTTTTTCTGACATGTACTAAGGAAATTGAACTATTTCAATGGCTTTGGTATTTATCTTGTTGAAGGTGTGTTGTATTTGGTTTTATGATCATGGTTGTCTTATGAACTAATTTTTGTACTAACTTGTTATCCTCTTATGCTCATGTGTGTCACTTTTAGGATAGTACTATTACTTTTCTTCTAGAGTCTCACTCTCTCGCCCCATGTTGTGTAACCACCCCTTCCCACATTTACTCCCTTTCCTTGGCCTTCTAGGGTAAACATTAGATGGAGGGCTACTATGAGATGAACCAACCTAATAGGTCCTATTAAGGAAGAGGGACTGACTATTGGTGATAAACTGACCTTTCACAACATCCTACAGGGGTATAGGATCCTAAGGGGCTAAGCAACCACTCCAGCTGGCCAAATCCTGAGCTTAACCACCTTTTCCTTGCATTGGGCCCTCAAATGCTCCCATAGAAAGACATCAATGTGGTTGGGAGGCTCCAAACACATGCACAATCCCACATCCATGCAATTGCAGCCTAAAATTTCTAGTTCAGAGCATGTGGTCCTTGATTCTACACTTAAATTCCATGTCAACTTCTAGAGAAATGCCAAAATTTTCTATAACTTATCAGATGCATAAATGACATGAAAAAAACTAAAGCTTCAAACTTTAGTGAGAGACTTTACATAACCAAGCCTAGCCATGACAATCATTTCGTCAAACATATTGAGAACATGTAATCTACAGGTCATGAATGCATTTCTGAACATAGGGGTTTGATACTTATCTGAGAATCATAAAGAAGGTTTAATTCCCTCTCATAATAATTGTAAAAACATTTATTAGGTCATGCATTTAATAACCATTCACTTACCAATCAAGACATGTTAGGAGCCATAACTAGAACTTTTTGTGAAACCATACTTATAACCAAGAAATAACCAACATATCAACCATGAGAGACAAGCCATAAAAGCCACATAATAGAAAGCATAATACTCATAAAATAAAAGAGGAATATAGCTCTTATTAACATATGCAAAATTCAACCAAGTTAGAGATTTCCACGTACCAGCCGATCACAGATTGAGATGAACCAAATATTTCTTCCAGCTAATCATGCTTATGCCACATTCCAAGCATGAATGTGTGACTCAAGACAAAAAAAATAGGGCTTCCTCAGGAATTACCGCAATATTGCTATAATCAATTAAGGGATTCCTAAGCCCGAAACAAGCACATAAACAGCTAGGCTTTACTGCAATCCCTCCAAAACTGGTCAAGAGATCACTATGCCCCAAAAAAGTACATAAATAACCAAAATTTACCGTAATCCTACCAAAAATGATCAAGGGATCACTAGGCCCAAAAAAATCTTGGATGCCTCATAATTTCGTCATCAATACCTTAAGGAATTTCTCGGTCACCACCCTCAAGATTTACTGCAATCCTGCCAAAACTAGTCAATGGATTCCTAAGTCCTTGGGAATTTTCCTGAGACCACCTCACCCAGTTCCAAAACCATTTCAAAATATAAATATCAACCAAATGAAATACCCCCATCACACCATGGCTATTTGGAAATGGTAACGCAACACTGAAACCATTGTCATACCTAGAAAAGCCCATGCTAATGATAGCAATAGAACCAAATACATACATTAATGTACCATGCATTCACAAACCAAATAGGAAATCACACATGCAACCTGTCACCTATAATTATTCCTGTTGAAGCTTCTTGATCCAAATTTTCCTTGCTTGTCCCTTGGTTTCCTTTGCTTCCTTGTCTTTCATTTTCCTTCCCTTTTCCAATGCAAGAGTGCACCAAGAATACACTAGGTGTGCAATAGTATGAGAGAATAGAAAGAGCTCCAAAACTCTGACAAAAGATGTGAACTAATCCTTAGAAGCCTTTCTAATCATTGAGGCCTCTATTTTCTTCAATTTCCTTAACATGCAAACCTTTGACATGTCATCTCCCTTTTCTCCTATTTTACCTTATTTTGATAACTAAAATTCCACTTAATGCATCTTGGCATTTTCAAATCCTTTGCCAATGTATTTTCCAATTTACTTAGTGTTGATTCAAATTATAGACTTATAATTTGTCAACATAAATCATCAACCCAAGGTAGGTAAGCTTGTGAGATGTTGCACAAAATATATGCAGGCTTAATACCTTGAGTGCTTACTAATAAAACTAGTCAATCATACACAAAACTAATGCCTCTTTTCTACATCAACATTTAGTAGCAAAAGTCTATGGAGTGGATTGAAACATCCCTCTACAACTCTTAGTATTGCTGATTTTGATTATAAAAGATAGGAAATCAAACTTACAACAATTAAAGAAATCATTTAATAATGTAAATCAAATCTTGAATAAATGAAACCAACACATTAACATGAAACTTAATCATTCATTCAATGGAACATTTGCTGCTGATATATCAGAAAGAGTACATTAGCTGTGTAAACAAGTTATTACTGCATAACATAATTAAAATACACACACACTACAACCATGGGAGTTGTGAGAAAGGGGGGCCTTCCCTCACTCACATCCCCTTCAAAATTATAAGGGATTGCTCAGTAAAATAGACAAAACATAAAGTATTATATTAGTCTAGAAATATTATAGCCAAATACAATATGATATGTGGTATTACAAAACCCAACCCAACAACCTCTTACAATATAAAACATAGTTGAATTTATACAAGTTCAAAAGCCCACATTTGGCTCGAATGAGGAAAACTACTAATCTGAGTTATTAGTTATCAATACTAGTACAAACTATCAAAATCAGCTCTATTGATTTTAATCCATGATTGAAAGCATGGATTAGACAAAAATCATTACATAGCTAGAGTTTTCCTTCATGTGGCCAACTAGAAGAGGTCTGCAAATATGGGCAGTTTAAATGGTGGATTTGAAACAAAGAATAGGACAACATCCATGTATTATGAATTTCCCACAAAACCCGTGTTCTTGTCTGATTTGGAAGTGAGTGGAATATAGATAACAACTGATTTTGCTACAGGAAATTATGGGACTATTTTGAATCGAAGAAAATATGCATAATATTTCTAGATTAGTTGGCATGAAATTTCAATAAGGAAACAACTAGCTTAAGGAATGCTTAAGATTAAGGTAAAAGACACCTTTTTATGTTAATTTGCATACCTCAAGAATATATCACCCTTTTGGGAAAAACCTAGATGATATAACCGAAATAAACACAATTATGGGTAAAGAAGAGTTCAAAATGGGAGAGGTAAAGTCTAGGAAAGCTGTCAAAATTAGGCAAAACTGGGGCTCAACATCTCCCCCACAGCTAGCTTCTTGCATGTTTCTTATGTAAGAAAAAATGTTTCACCTCCAAAAAAAAGGAAATCATTCCTTGTCTTGGGCTACAACTATTGCAGCCAAGTGATCTGCTACTTCTGCTAACTAATCCAATTGGTTCCCACTAGATTCTACATGAATCTGACCCCTGTATAATTCAATTTTGTTCTTTAGATGATCAATCTGAGCCTGGTTCTTCTTCATGATTTGGGCCACCTTATGAACCCATTCCTCATGTTCTTTCTGCATGCATAGGCTATTTTCTTTCAAGGTTTCATTCTCCTTCCTCAAATATCATTCTGAAATAGTAAGCTCAGTGATAATCGCCTCTAATTCCTATAGAGACCGCTTTTTTCTAGGGGTTTACTTCCCCTTCATGATGTCCTTGGAAAGATTGGGGCATACCAAGGTCCTCCTTTTCTTGTTATTCTTCTATTATTTCATTTCCACTTCCATGCAGTAGGGAATCCTGGAAGTACAACACTTCTCCACTGATGAATTCAATTGACTCTACCTTTTCCTTTCCTTTAGGCAGGCCATGAAGCTTTTCTTTATTTTCATCAAGTGTCTCGGGCAGTACCTCCCCTTCTGTAGTGTCCTTTATAGCTAGCTGAACAACCTGGCTCCTTGTAAATCTCTTAGTAGGGGTGGAGGTGCCCTTTAACTTAGGCCTTTTACCCGTAATCTCCCTAGTCAGCACCACTTCTTCATCTTTTTCTTCTTCCTTTGTCTGTGGCCTATGGGTCCATCGCTTCTTCTTTGGTTTTTCTGCGGGATTTTCCTTTGTGGACTCTGAAGGGTTAGAGTATTCTTCTTTTTCTTCCTCCTTTGTCTACGGCCCACAGGTTCGTGGCTTCTTCCTTGGTTTTTTTGTAGGCTTTTCCTCCATGGACTCAGAACCTCCAAAAAATCCTCCCACATCTTCTTCTTATCCTTCAGAACCTCCACCAGGATGATTTTCACTGGCCCATGGTGATAGAGGTTTTCATCCAAATTAGCTCCCCTTTCCTTAGTGGCCATCGACATTTTCATCAGGGACATTCTTAAATAATATGGTAAATTCAACGGATTATTTTGAAAATGTGCAAGAAGCCGAATGTGAAATAAAAACACAAGGCCAAAGCAAACTCCACATGTTATATACTTCTACAGGAAAAATAATAGGTTTTGGTACTTACTTCTTAGGAAGTCCTGGGAAATCCCCTTGCTCTAGTCAGGGTTCGAATGCTCCTACCGGAGAAAGGGTGTGCACATACCCTTATTGAAACGTTGATTCTTAATTCAATGCTCTCCTTGCTATGGAATTCTACATGCCCAAGCCACCAAACCCTCTGTTAATTTGAACTAGACATTCCCGACTTATGCTTTGTTGCCATTCAAATTCAGGGAAAAGGACTTCGTAACCTCTAAATTGTAGCCACTGAATTTTTGAAACAGTGGCAGCCACCCTGCTTTCTCCAGTCTCACTTTACTCTGAGGGTCAGTTTCCAACGGTTCAGGGCCTTGCGGCTCGAAGTGGACAACGGCACACAACTTTGACATAGTGAAAGATGGGAGATATAGGATGCATGAAACTCTCAGAAATGTCATGCTAAGATTTTGCAACGGATCACTCGATAAGGGAGGGTTAATATTGGAAATATCAGAAAGCATGGAGATTTCCAAAAATGGGTCGTGATCATAATTATCATCATGATCTGACCCGCGGAAGTATATGGAGAGTACAACCACTAGTTATGTCAAAATCATGATAATTGAGCATGGAGTGAATATTTATGATGCAACGGTTTACAGCCGTGTTTTTCTGCAAGGGTCACATAGCTTAAAATCATACAAATTTTTAAAAATAAAGCATCAATTACCTCTTACCTTAAGTGTCCTCTCACTGGTTGTACCTTACCAAGCTTACCTTCCAATGGTCCAGTCCTTGGATGATGTTTGCTTGTTCTTGAAATAATAACGCACTTAAAAATAAATCAGATGTATAATCTCATAATTCATGACCTCAACCAATAATAAAAATTGTCAGTACTTTATCAAATAATTTAAACTAATGTTCTGTCTATGACTTTTGTTCTTTAGGAAGCCTAGGATGTTGCTATAGGAAATGGAATCGTGACTACTGAGCATTTTGTAGAAAATGGAACCGTGACCGCTGAACATTCTGCAAGAAATGGAACCATGACTGCTAAATATTCTGTAGGAAATTTTTCTACAAGAAAAACCACTTCTCTCTCATTTGTGTACAATTCATTGCACATGAGTAAAGGTGTTGATGTCAAATGTGCAATGATCTCATTGGATTAATAGCCATTAAGGTCAACCGTTAACCAATGTGAGTCCATCACCATTAATGAGAGTGAGGACCAAGGTACCTTGATGCATCCTATTGGGTGTGAATTTATGAGTTATTGTCAAACCCCCCTATAGGATCTAGCAATCAAGGAGCCATGATGATTCCCTATTGTTGCTGGTGAGATAGCATGTCATTAGGGCATACAACCTTCAAGGCATCATAAGACTCTTATCTTACACCCAAATAATTTTCTGACGTTGATGGGCAAAGATTGTTGGAAGGAGGGCCTTAATAAATCCCACATCAGTCCAACACGAGCAATCCAAAATTAACTAAAAAAGAAAATTTATTGAGAGGATCCCAGAGGATCTAATGACTTGCAATTTTAGTGAGCCCAAGGAAGTCCATTCTTGCTATATTTCAATTTTAGAGAGTTTGAAATACTTGGAAAAGAAGACTCCAAGGGGGCTCCTTTTCCATAACTATTCCATTGGGCTAGGAAAAAGGAATAAACCTATACCTAGCAAACATCCTTCTCATGGTTTACTGAGCATGAAGAGGAACAAAGTGAGCTTATTGTATCAGTAGGAAATTAGGAAGAGATAATTGAAGGAATGACTCCTTCTCTCACCATCTCTAGGTCTCTTTTCCTCACAATTTCTTCCACAAATTCCTCCTTAGATTAGGGTTTTTGATATAGCTTGAGTCTACGCCCATTCACCAAGACGTTAACATCCCCATCATCAATGATTTTAACCTGAACATATCCATTATCAAAATCTTTCTCAATTTCATAGGGGCCTAGCCAATGTGTGTTGAATTTCCCTTTAAATTTATTAAATTTTGTATCATACAACAATACCTAGTCTCCCTCTTTGAACTGCTTCTTTTTATCTATCTGTTGTGCCATTTAGCTCGTTGTTGTTGGATCAAGTTAGTATGCTGAAAAGCATCTTGCCTAATCTCATCCAACTCATTGAGATGCAAGATTCTTTGCTACTGAGCTTCATCAAGGTCTATACCCAAATCTACTTCCATTTTGAAAGTTCTAATCTAAAATTCAATGGGCAATAAAACATACTTTCCATACACCAATTTATATAGAGAGAAACCGGTGGTATTTCTCCATGTGATCTTGTAATTCCACAATGCTTTAGGAAGTTTATCAAACCAATCCTTCTTATGTAATTTCACTGTCTTAGTAAGGATTGTCTCCAACACCTTATTTGTTGATTCCACCTTCCCATTGGCCTATGGATGGTAAGAGGTGGACTTCGGATGAGTAATCTAATATTTTTTCACAATTCCCTGCATAATATTTGAGAGAAAATGAGTACCTTGATCAATAACTATCTCCCTTGGTACCCCAAATATTACAAAAATATCAAAGAAAATAAAATCTACCATTGCTTTCTCCATTTCTCTAGGTAGTGCTCTTGCCTCCACTCACTTCGTAACATAACAAATAAAAACTAAAATATACTTCTTACCTTTGGACATAGGATTGATGGGACCTACAAAATCAAGATCCCACATCTCAAAAGGTTCTATGAGAACCAGTGGCTGCAAAGACATCTCGTTTGATTGTATAGGCCGCCCCATTCTTTGGTAGCTATCACACTTCCGGACATACTCTTTTTCATCTTTAAAAAGACTTGGCCAATAGTAACTTGATCAAAGGATCTTATAGGTTGTTCGCTTGTCTCCAAAATTTACTCCTCAAGGTTCATCATGACAGGTTCTCAAGATGTCATAGATCTCATCTTCCCTGACACACCTCCGAATAATCAAATCAGGTCCAGTGAAAAAGAGATCTCCCCTAATCCAAGAGTAATCAACACTTTTCCTAATAATTCTGTTTTTCTAATTAGATGAAAAGTAAGGGGGGAACTTTCCTATAGCAAGGTAGTTGGCCATGTCTACAAACCAAGGTGTTTTGACAAAAACAGAAAACAATTTTTCATTAGGAAAGCTATCATTAATAGGAACATCAGCACCTACGTGGTTGAGCCTAGATAAGAAATTAGCTACCTAATTTTCTTTTCTTGGTCTATCTAATACTGTGATGTCAAATTCCTGCAGCAACAAAAGCCACCTAGTAATCCTACCATTAGTGACTGGTTTGTTCATGAGATATTAAATGGAATAATTATCAGCGTGTACAAAAAATTCATAGACCATGATGTAATGTCTAAACTTATTAATAGCGTAAATTGAAACAAGGAATTATTTTTCAGTTACCATGTCATTCAGTTCTATAGGAGTTAAATTCTTACTAACATAATAAATAACATGGGTTATAGGATCCTCCTTTTGATCCAATACTACTCCTGTGGATGAATCAGAGGCATCAATGGAAATATGAAAGGGCAATCTCCAATCTGGGCCTCTCAAGATAGTTGCTGAAGAAATATTTTCCTTGAGTGTATCAAATACAGCTGGACACTCATAATTCCAATGAAATTCAGATTCTTAGTCAATAATTTGAACAATGGAGAGGCTACCTTTGTAAAATTTTCAACAAACATTCTGTAGTAGCCTGCATGTCCAAGGAAACTTCGAATTCCTTTTTGACTATTTGGTGGGGGTAGCTTTTCAATAACTTCAATCTTTGCCAAATCAACTTTAATTCCTACAGCAGAAACATGATGACCCAAAACAATACCTTCATTCATAATCATAAAACATTTTTCATTACTTAATGAAAGATTAGTTTCTCTACATCTCTGCAAAAATTTCTCAAGATTATGTAAAGCCTCTTCAAAAGTATCACCCATAACTATAAAATCATCCATATAGACCTCTACGAAATCATGTAAAAGGTCAGAGAAAATACCAAGGACCACCTGCTGGAATGTGGCTGGTGCATTGCATTGACCAAATGGAAATACCCTATATGCATAGCTACCCCAGAGACATGTGAATTTTGTCTTCTCCTAGTCCTCTAGAGCTATCCTAATTTGATTGTATCCATTGAACCCATCTAGGAAGGGAAAAATACCTTTTCCTTGCTGAAGTGTCCAACACTTGATCTATAAAAGGCAAGGGAAAGTGATCTTTTAAGGTAGCCTTGTTTAGTTCCCTATAATCTACACACGCTCACCATTTACCATTCTTTTTGGGGACAATAACCAATGGAGATACCCACTGGTTATCTAAGATAGGATAGATGAACCCCACCTTTAACAATTTATGTAATTCATCTTTCACAATTTCCCTTAAAGTGGGGTTCATCCTCCTTTGTGGCTGTCTCATAGGCCTAGCATTTTCTTCTATATAAATATGTTGAATGGATATGTTTGGGTTTATGCCTCTCATATCTGTATATTCCCAAGCTAATGTGTCTGAAAAGTTTTTCAATGCTTGAATTAATCGTCTTTCGTGTTTAGGGATTAAGGTAGAATTAATATTTAAAGGTTTTTCAGGAAATATTTCAACTACCTTACTCCCCCATTTAGTCATGGAATATGCAGGAAATGGAGATAAGAGGGTTGAATGTGGTACGAATGTTGTACTATGTTCATGAAAATCCTACAGATTAGTAATTATATCCAAATTATGACTACATTTCCCTTTTACTTGCTACGGAAAATCAAGATTAGAAATACAACAATTTATCAAATTTTCTTCAGAATTTTTTTAAGGCTCATAGCTTGGGCTATTGTCAAAACTAGCTAGGTACATTCTGAATCATGCTCCTCTTTTTAAACCCAATGTGTATTTTCCTATATTAAGAGGGGTTGAGGTGGGGGATACAAATTAATGTGCTTTGTTTCAGCTCCATGAGTGATGGTCATGTTTCCAGACCTACACCCTATGTAGGCATTTACCGTGGCTAACCACGACCGCCACAAGATCAAAGGATGCCCTCCCAAGTTGGTCTTGGGTTGTAAGAACATAAAAGTATGCAGGGTACTCTCAAGAATATGATGAGATGACAATGTCCTCTAACACCCCCTCTCTCTTTACCTTAGACCTACCTGCTAGTTCTAACATGGTGGGAGTAGGTAATAAGTCAAAGGCTCCTATATGAGATAAAGTCTCCATAGTCATCACATTAATGGTTGTACCTCAATCAATTAAAGTGTTCTTTATGAAATGTCCATTGATAAAGGTGTTAACCACATGGATTCCAGGGTCTACATATTTTTCAGTAACAAATCCAGTAGACATTAAACTCGCAATATTTCCACCTAATTGAATTGTAAATAGTTCTCTCTTTTTTTCTTCCTGGCTTCTTGGTATATAGCTCCCTCACTGTCTTGGCATAAATCAGGATATCCTTAATTGCTTGCAGTAATGGGATCCTAATGCACACATTTCTTAGTTTAGACACAAGATCAAACTCGGGTTGTTTTAATTTCATTTCCAACCTCTCTGGAAAAGGAGGCTGGGCCATATGGGATGAAGAAGGTTCTTGTGGCCTTGAAGTAGGTTGTTTTGCAGGTTTAGGAGTGGTTTCAACATTAGGAATTTCTAGAGTACCTTCCTCTATAATCTCTTCAATCCTTCTGGGCTAAGTTACCACTTTTTCGAATCTAAGATGAATTTCCTGCAACAACACAGGAAATTCTTGTAACAAGGAACATAAATTTCCTGCAACTACTATGGTGCAATACAGTAGGTAAGAAAAGTGCGATAAGCGACCAATCAAATGTTGTGATTAGATTGTACGGTTTTATTATTAGGGTTAGACACTGGCTGAGTAGGTAGTTCTATAGGACGAGGTTGATTTGGTGGGGCAGGCAACTGAAGTTGCTATTGTTGAGGTTGAATGATTTGTTGTAGTGTGGGCCGTGGTGAATAAAAGTTATGAGAGGGAAAACTTTGTGCAGTAGGGTAAGAAAAGTTCCCCTACCAGGGTTGTTATGGAGGCCAAGGATGTTAGGGCATTGGAATATTCCACATCTAATTCTGAGTATAAGGAAATTGAAAATGTAATTGAGACATACCTATATGACGTGGTTTCCATGGTCTTTGAGGTTCCATTGCACAAAGTTCATTGGCAACTCCTTGATCTAATAGATATGCTGTTGTAATCTTAGGGAATGAAGGACATTGATGAGTAGAATGCTTAGCTTCACAGATTTGGCATACCTCTATACTATCTACAGGACATTCCCTCAAGGCATGCTTCTTCCTGCATTTAGAGCAGAACATGGCTAGGGCTTTCTTCAGTTCCTCCTATTTCTCCTATTACTTCTTAGCCTGAAAAACATCTAATTGTGAAGATAAAGTGCTAAGAATATCATTTTTAAAATTTTCAAATAGATTACCCATTTCAGCTCTGGTTACTCTAGCTCCAACAACTGACTTGACAATTCTAGAAGAAGGATCTCTTGTTCCTCCTCCAACTTTAGAATTTCCTCTTGAATATTGCTGACAGAGCTCACACACCTCATCATAACTTAATTTTGATATGTCACCTCCTCCCATTAGGTTCAAAACCTCCAGAGATTTCAGTATGATTTCCCTGAGAAAAATTGTTCTCTTGGTGTCCTTGCTAAGTTGATTCATCTTGGATCTCTACAGATTGTACTAAAATATTTCCACCAACTCCTCGAGATTCTCCCCTTACTTCTGATTCATGCCAAAAAATTATTCCCTGAGGTCCCTAGTTTTGCAATAATCTTGATATTTCTTCAATAATACCTTTTCCATGTCATCCTAGCTTGTAATGGAGTTTGAAGCCAACCCCATAAACCACTTGAGTGCTACATCCTTCAATGTTGGAGGACACAACTTCAGCTTCTAAGCATTATAATAATAGTCATATATCTTACATAACATGTCGAACTCGAACAAAAAGGCATCAAGATCTTCACTGGAGACTCCACGAAAGTTAGACAAGGCCGAGGGAGGAATATTCTTCATCTAACTTACTCCACTAGTCTCCCTGATAGGGAATTCAAATGTGACCAATTTCTCTTCCTTCTCATGATAGCTTCCATCTGTATTACCAATTCCTTCTTCATGAGCCATTCTAGACCAAAAAGAAGTAGGAACTTTGTAAACTCTGGATTTTGTAGAATTAATTGTTTGAAATTCTAGTTCTTGAATAGGATTAACGATGAATTCCTTTTTAGGCTGACCACTAAGCAAAGATGTTGTCTTCCTTGGGAGGGGATTTTCTAAATGGGAAGCAACAAAAGATTTTCTTGCAGAATTTTCTACTATGGAAGTAGGAATATGCTCTGGGGTCTTTTCAGGACCACATACCTCCTGTCCAGAATCTTCTTCCCTTATTGCCTAGTATCTTGCAGACTTCATTTTCCTTGCCATTTTATTAGTAAGTGAAGTGGTTCTCACACCACCATAAAAGACATTTGTAAATATTGGACTCTATCATCTACCATGTAAAAAAATTCAAATTAAACCACTTACCAAACAATCAAGACACAACTTTGGCAAATTTTTGACCTCTACAGGTGCGTATGATTTTCCTTTCGTCTTACCACTTCAGCTCCCCTAGTCCTAAAAATTTCAAACAATACTCAAAATACTAAACACTTTCGATATTATCCCTTAGCACATCCTTGGCAATGATTCCAAAATTTTGACTCAAATTATAGACTTATAATTTTTCAAGACAAATCATCAACTCAGAGCAAGTAAGCTTGTGAGATTCTACGCAAAATATATGGAGGCTTAATACCTTGAGTGCTTACTAATCAAACTAGTCAATCATACACAGAACTAATGCCTCTTTTCTACATCAACATTTGGCATAAAAAGGCTATGGAGTGGACTGAAACATCCCTATACAACTCTTAGTATTGTTGATGTTGATTAGAAAATATAGGAAATCAAACTTACAATGATTAAAGAAATCATTTAACAATGTAAATCAAATATTGATTAAATGAAATCAACACATTAACATGAAACTTAATCATTCAACCAATGAAACATTTCCTGTTGATATATTAGAAAGAGTACATTAGCTATGTAAACAAGTTATTATTGCATAAAATAATTGAAATACACACACACTACAACTAAGGGAGTTGTGAGCAAAGGGAGCCATCCCTCACTCACAACCCCTTCAAAATTAGAAGGGATTGCTTAGTAAAATAAACAAAACATAAAGTATTATATTAGTCTGGAAATATTACAACTGAGTACAATCTGATATGTGCTATTAGCAAACCCAACCCAACAACCCCTTACAACATAAAACATAATCAAATTTATACAAGTTCAAAAGCCCATATTTGGCTCGAATGAGGAAAACTACTATTCTGAGCTATTAGCTATCAATACTAGTACAAACTATCAAAATTATCTCTACTGAGTCTAATCCATGACTGAAAGCATGGATTAGACAAAATTTGTGCTATAGGATAAAATGCATGTTTTTTGGAGAATGGAGATACCCTCAAGGGTCTGTCCAGGACCCTTTGTAGACTGCAAGATTATTTGTATCTATCACAAAGTTTACATGCATGTCCATAAACAATAACTGACTATCAAAGCAAGACAGATTCATTACCTCAAGCCTCTGCATAGATTTGCTGGAGAGCACAATGTAGCTAGGTGAAAGTCCCCTGATCCAGCTCCAGATCAAGTCCTACACATAGAAGAGACAAGCATAATCACAACATACAACCTTAATAATGAATACATGAATATATAAAAGACATCTAGTTACACATAAATAACCTGCTCATGCTAAACGGTATTGGACAAACAAATAAATGAATGGTAGTACCAACACCATGGAGTAGACAGTACAATTGTAGTTCTATATTAATCTCGGAAGAGTGATTACAACCATCTGTTGCATCAGCCTTCCCTTACCCCTCCAGCTCCTCTCTCTCTCTCCCTTCTTACCAACTTCTTATGCTTATATTTGAGACTATGCTTGACAATCAAGTAAGCTATCCTTTCAAATGACCTGACCTCTATTTCCATAGCCCTAGCTTTTCTTATGTAGCAATTGAGTTAGGGTTGCCAAGTTCCTCCATGAGTCTCTTAAGGTAAAAGTAATGATGTTTCCATTCTTTTGAGCTCTTTCCCATTTGCTTCCTTCATTAGGATTAGAAATCCCACAAATAGGTAGAACTTTAGATGTTTCCTTGCTTTTCTAAGTAAATTTAGGAGGGAATATAGAGATATTTATGAGTCAATTCACTCCTTTGACCTCTAGATTCTCATTAGAATCTACTAACATTGTCCCCGAACCAAAAAGTAGAGTTAGTAGGGTACTAACTCTCCCTTAGGCTTACAGAGAATCTTTATAAACCATGTTGTCAGTGTTTAGCCAGCGCTAGTGTGGAAACAAGACTTGTGATCTTGGTCTTTTCTTCAGCTATCATGTCTTTCCTCTCTGAGCTGATGAGGGGGTCATTTTGCTATATAACAAATGCCCCTAAAGTGTGAAATCAGAGCCTTCAACAATGGCTGAAATACTTTACTTAATTGTCGTTTTCCTTCTTTGACAAAAAGAGAGAGAGGATCAGAGCTTCGGGCAGTATGGGAAACCTGATACAACACATATATATAAAAAAATTAAAGTCATGTCCCAAGTTGAGCATTCCCACGCTCAGTAGCTATGTCAGAGTGATCTTCTCATAAACAAGATATGACCATGTTGGCCGACGATAAGCACAATGCAGATCTGGTGTCATAATAGGATCATTCTGATGAATTGTCTCCAAAAAACAATATAGGCAACTTGGGAGAGGAAACAAGGTTGAGTGATGCAAGCCTCTACCCAAGGTCTTGATTTCCACTTCACTGAACAATGCAGACTAATACATGTTTATATATGAGTTGATGTTGAACATGCACAATATCATCTGATGACCAGTCAATAATGTGTTGGAAATATTGAGAGGGGGCGTGAATCAATATTTCTTATTATTTTTTAATTGTTCTAGTGATTTCCAAAACATATATAGATATGTATATGTATATACAGAACATAGAAATCAACAGCTGGAATTAATGCTTTTATTGAAACTCAAGACAGTGCAATGAAATAAATACAATATAAGTATAAATCTGATTATGAATAGTTGCCAAGCTCCAACTCGGACTTCAATGAGGCTCCAACCTCTAGAGCACCAACTCTGTTTTGCAGTGGTTCTACACTTAGGAGCACCTACCCCTAATGAAATCAATCCTATTCAGTTCTGAGGTTCCAACCTCTTGGGCTCCAACCCAACCTTGGTATAAACTAGTATGCTACTACACTCTATTCAGATGAGGTTCTCTCACTTCTACTCTCCTGCCTCTGCTGCTTCTACTACCTCTACAGCCTCCGCTGCTTCTGATGTCTCTTTTGCCTCTGCTGCTTCTACTACCTCACACTTTGGGTCTTCACTACACCAACCGCTGCATAAAAACAATTCTTTGTTATATAAGCCTAATATGCTGACCTTTGGCTTCCTCCTTGCTCCCTTGAGCTTCAACTTCCTCAACACTCGCTCGAACTTCTGGCTTCCCTCCTCTAGTTGCTTTAGCTTCCTCTGCACTCGCTCGACCATGTATACTCGCTTGACCCTTCGGCTTCCCAATCCATGGCTTCCTCTATCTATTCGAGTGTTCCAATGCTCACAGGATGCATTCAGGAGGAAGAAAGGCTGAAATACAAAGAATTGTTGCTTATTAACAAAATATCAAAGAGGTCCTTTTTCCTTTAATAATATTCATACATTAGACTTCATTATTTACAGAGGATTTCATTGGAGAGACTATACCAACAGGAAGGTCCCACATGCCACTTCACAATCACAATCAAAGCTTTCAGGAGGTCCTTTATAAGTCATGTCTATAACATCGCTGATCGCCGATTACTGATTACTCCTATTGGATGCGATATGATCATAAATTGTTGTTAATGACTCTGTCGGGTCCATAGCTCCATCGCAATCGGCACTTGGGTGTGGCAAGGCTTCATAACATATGCGATTGTGACAGATGCGATATTGCATTGAGTCAGTGGTGATATTCCATTGGGTCCATGTATATACATATATCTATATATCTATATATCTATATCTATATATCATATCTAGATAATATAAATATAATATATATATATATATAATTATAATATATATATATAATATATATAGATATATATGTCACACAGAGTCAAGACTCATCGTTACATAGACCATTCCATTATAGCGATGCGATATTAGGTGCCGGACCCGATATGATTCACTACTCCCATGTATAGAGTTTCAAGTCTGCTTTCCGCCTCCGATAGTGTATTTTCCTATACTCAGTCTTTCTGCCTTTTGCGCTTCCTGATAGTGTAAAAGCATGCATATATATGATTTTGTCGCCGACACATAAGGTTGTGGCATATGTATGATATGTGCTCCCGATGGCTTTGTTTGCTCTGTTAATTCCCTTGGTTGCTTTGTTTGCTCCTCTTGGCTCCGTCTGCTCCTCTTGGCTCTGTCTACTCCTCTTGGCTTCGTTTGCTCCTTGAATATTTCCAGATTGACATTAGTGACAATCTGTGTCCAACATAATGGAGACCATTAACAGACATGAGGAAGGCCACCAATAATGGTGATGATCGCCAAGATGCATAGTATAATCTAGTGAGTGTGAAAAATGTTTTTGTCGTCAAGCAGTTGTAGAATCACTTAACTAGGAGCCAATAATGAGAACACCTGATCAAACACAAGGTGGCCTACCACTAATGTCTGCAAGTACCAAGGCACTGAATGTGTTTTTGGGTTTTCTTCCTGGATAGAGTGTTGAAGCTGATAGGAAGATACCTGTCGAAAGGTAGGCAATAATGTGTCCTACATCAATCAACATGAAACAGGACAAGAATGATTTGTTTTTTGAGGAATCTTTGAGCATTGGGTCCAAACAACAGAGGGCTAGATGAAAGGATATGCTTAATGGGTTGACGGAGGAAACAAAAGGTTAACCCTTGAACAATAGAAGGCATGACAATGGTTTTAACCATGCAGCACTAGACTCATGAACACCAAAGAGTGTTAGGAAATAGAGATGCAAGAACATCAGGGTATTTAGGCTAAACTCATAGGATGGTAGGATTCATATTTAGAGGCCATCACAAGGAAGGTTTATCTGAGGCATATATTGGAATTAGGGTCCCATACATTCATGTCTGTGAGGGCCATGTTTTTCAATTAAAAATTAGCCATTTTGGCCTATCCTCCAGTGTACTTTGAACACAAATATCAAGAAACTGCTTGTAGTCCTGAAATGGCATGGTTCCCCCCTGTGCTAGTGTCTTAATCTGAAACTATAGCCATTGTTATTTGAGGTAAAGAGCATAGGATTTAGCTGGCATCCTACACTGGATGGCCTCCAAGGAGAGGTTGTCCATACATGCTAGTTGGTTCTCTCTTTCGTGCAGCTGTCCCCTCAACCATGCATTTTCTCTCTCAAGTTGGCCTCTCATTATTGCTTCTTTGTCCCTTAGGCCACTTAGCTCTTTGCCCATTTCTTTGAGTTTCTCTTCCATGTTCCCAATGTATTCCACCCCATTTGATTTTGAAATCTTCATCCATTGGTGGGTTCTAGCCCTCTCCTTCTCAAGTTTGAAAAACAATGGGATGGAAAATTTTTGAGGTATTACCCTGCCTCCTTCAATAAACTGGTAATAGGAGTCCAGGTTAGGTTGGGGGCTTGGTTCCTTTATCTCTAGGTCTTATTCTTTTGTTTCTTTTTGCTCCCCTACCATGCTTTCCAATTTCTATGCCTCCTATAGTTTCAATAGAGTATCCTGTAGGATTGTTTTTGCTTCCCGTAGGTTTTGTTGTGGATCCTATAGGATTGCCTTACCCTTTGAGGAAGTTTATCTAGTATTAGGCCTCCTTATGTAGGTGTTTGGTGACATAGGGGAAGGAATTTTGTCTCTTTGTGTAGGGGAATATTCAATCTCACTAGGAATTTTTGTTGTTGTTTGTGGCTTCCCTTGTTTTATTCTTGTGCTCTTTCCTGTTATAAAATATAGTGGGGTTTGCCTCCTTCTTTTTCCTTTTTTCTTAACTAGGGTGTTGAGAGAAATGAGAGAAGATACTACCTCTCTCTTAGTTTCCTCTAGAGACACCCTAGGTGACTCCTCCTTGTGTTTTTTCCCCTCTGTTTCAAGGCCTTCTTCCTCTCTGTTTTTCCTGTCTTCTTCCTCTTGTGGATCTTCATCATCTCTATCAATTTCTTCCTTAGTTTCCCCCTTTGTTTCATCATCATCCTCCTTCTCTTCTCCCTCTTCTTCTTCTACTTCATCATGTCCCTCTGTGTTAGCTTCTTCTTCATCCATCTCATCCTTACCTTGCTTTGTATCTTCCTATTCCTATTTTCCCTCCTCTTCACTGATAGTAGGGCTGACATCATAAGTGAGGGTTTTGATGTCATCCTTTGCTGGTAAGTTTCTGAAGACTAACCATGTTATAGGGATTTTGAGGTTTTGGAGGGCATCTTCAAAGAGGATCCTAATCAAGCCATGGTGAGCCAATTGTTGGGAATTCTCTTCCCTCACTTTGTTGCTGGATTCTATGAGTGATTGCAGCAAGAAATAGGGTATGTTGAGTCTTTGGTGTACTAGTGTTTCTACCCCAAATATTAATTCTTCAAGGATCCTAAAATGACAACCATAAACAACACTATATCTACCCTCACATGATATATATTTGATGAGTTTGTAGCCTACCTCACTCCATGGGTATGGAAGACTATCCCTCCTTACTCCATTTTTGTCCTCAGTGGGTTCTTCACCCTCTAAAAAGAATTTTCTTTTTGCCAATTGATTGTCTCCTTTGTCTTCTTTTCTCCATGTGATTCCTAGGGAAAGTGTGGTGAACCTATTGATGAGATTTAGGGTGATATATATAGTGAGGCCTCTTACTAAAATAGTGGTATGGATTCTGCTATGTGGAGTGAGGGAGTGAGAAAATTCTTGAGCCACCTCATCATTATACCCTATGAATTTTTAGAAAAACCCCATCCAGGTGTGTCTTGTAAGGATTTCAAGCACATCGGGGTGTTGTTATATTCTCATAGTGTTTGTGGGCTCTCTCCTATTAAACCCTCCTCTCATCTTGCTAGTGAAACTTGAGGAGAAAATGAGAGGGTTGACACATTTTTTTTAAATGCAGGAGCAAAACAAAGTTGACTATGTATGTAATTCACTAGTCACAATTGCTAACTTCACTAGATTTTAGAGTATCTCTAATTCATTTTCTTGCAAATGGGAATGAAATTTTAGAGCTACCTCTTTAGAATGGTTGCAGTGGACAATTCTCATGATATCCCCTCTTGAATCCTTCTCTTCCTATCCTATAGACTGCCTTTGTCTATCCTATAGACTGTATCCTATAGGAATTCCTATGCATGCTACTGTAGGAATCCTTGTGCATGATCCTATAGGAATTCCTATACAGAACGATGGATCTTTACTTCCGGTGGGTGGCCAGGTTATGAGAGCGACTTGAATGAGGGAGTTTTGATGAGGTGAGATGCATTAATGCATGGGAATGATGTTTTATTTCACTTTATGGTGTTTCGGGGTGAGGTGGTATGCTGGCAGTAGAGGTACGTTGCCATTTTTGGACCATTGGTCCCCACTACCACCTCATCATTTCCCACTCCTCGTAATCATCTTCCACCTCGTAGATCCATAGTTTCAACCATTTTTTATCCTACTCCTCTATATTTGAGTTGACTGCAACCATGTGTGAGAGGACACCCGGTTCTGTATGTGCTGACTGAACAAAGGTGGCCAAGTTAACTGGCCACCTTTTCACTTATAAACCAACTATCTAGTAACCCTTACAAATTTTGAATACATGATGCATATGAGTGAGTGAGAGGGATACTTACCTGTGGTTTCGATGCCATGCTGCAGTTTTCGAAGCTCAAAGGTGTTGCATTGTTTATTTTCTACATGTCATTCTTCTTCCTCCTCTTGTTGTCTGCTAATGGTTTCTTGGATTTTGAAAGTATCTGTGGCTAAAGATCTAATGCTGCTTTTTCTTTGGAGCTACTAAATCATCCTAGTGAAGACTTGTTGCTCGTGATTGGCATTCTGTGGGATAGGCTGCTACAGGATTTCCTACAAGATGTCCTATAGCTACTTCTCCCTCAGAATTCTTTAATCATGTTATTGGTTCAGGCTGTGAGCATGGTGTAATGAATGGAAAGAAGGAGTAGGAGTGTGTGTAGAGCAAAGTACACTTAGGTAATGCTCTTACTCCTTTATGTTTTCCTTTTTCTTCATTTTTCTATGACTGGCAGGAACTGTTGAAATTGATCTTTTTTTTTGTTTTGAATGGTGAGTGCAGGGATGATGATGGTGGACGAGGTGAGGTGTTAGATCATGCATACGGTGAATTTTAGGGACCTAGAAAACCTATCATGTTCCCTCAGATTTCTTCCTATAGGTTTTCTGGGCCACTGTAATTCCTACAAGATCATCCTGTAGATTTTCAAGGGATCTTGTAGGAATACATGGGATCTTGTAGAAAACAAAGCCTTTGCATAAATCGAAGCAATGGAATGGAAAAATGATAGAAATTATGGAGGGATGCATGGTACGGAGTGGAGGAAATGAATATGTCTGAGGTAGGGTTCCCTTTGGATCCTCTTGTTGCTCCTTGACTGTCTTTATCCCCCACCCACAAATAACAATTATATATTTTTCTCTCTTTTTTTTTGCTTTTTATTTTAAAAACAATTAGGCTGCCTTAGAGAGGTTATAACCCTAGCTATTTTCCCTGGGTGCCTCAAGGAAGGTTTTCACCTAGGGATATTCATATTATATTTTATTTTCATCATTGCGTTGCCTCATGAGGTTTTCAACCCAAAGATGGGACTCAAGCACCTCATAGATGTTTTCACCTGAGTCCTTATTCTTTCTTCTCTTTTTTCCTTTTCAATGACTCGATGAGGGAGGATTTGGAACTTGCTCCACCATCATCAATGTTTTATTGATATTGTCAATGAACTCTTGTTTTGATAAAGGTCTCTTGTACATTTTCAAATGGTGCCCATCAACAAGAAATGGAATGACTTCTTCATCTATAGTTCTGATTTGCACTGAACCATTATCATGGCATCTTACCACAAGATAAGGTCTGAGCCATCTTGTCCTTAGCTTAGTCTTGAATTCTTTATACTAGAATCATATAACAATGCCAATCGCCCTCCTGGAATTGCTTCTCCTTAATATGTTTATCATGCCAAATCTTCCTCTAAAGTTGAACTATCTCTGTATGTAGGAGGGCCTACATTCTGAATTCATCCAAGCCATTCAATTGGAACAATATCTCTTTTTGTGCATTGCTGAGATCCAAATCTAGTTGGGCTGCCATCCTTAATGTGTTATATTCAAAATCAATGGACATCAAGTCCTTTTTCCCATAGACAAGCTCATAGGGTGTAAATCTAGTGGAGGTCTTCCATGTGGTATTATAGGCCCAGGTGGCTTCAACTAGTTCTTTTTCACAATCCTTCCTACTGCGACTCACTACCTTGGTTAAGATGCCCTCCAGTGCCCTGTTGGTCACCTCCACTTGCCCATTAGCTTGTGGATGATAGGGAGTGGAGGTCTTATTCTTGATCTTGTGATGGCTGAGTAGGTCTTCAATCATGTTGGAGGTAAACCAGCTGCCTTGGTCTGTGACTAGCTCTCTAGGGTACTCAAATTTGTAGAATATATTCTCCCTTAGGAACTCAACCACCTTCTCTTCTGTTGCTGCCTTAATTTCTTTGGTTTCAGCCCACTTAGTCAAATAATCAGTGCACACAATAATGTACTCTTTTTGCTTTGAAGGAGGGTTGATAGGCCTAATGAAATCCATGCCCCATTTTTCAAATGGCTCGAAAGTCACTTAGGTTGCAGGGGCATTTCATCTCTTGGAGTAGGCCTTCCCATCCTCTAGCACAGATCACACTGACTCGTGTACTTTTTCACATCCTAATGAAGAGTGTGCCAATAATAGCCTGATTGTAATGCTTTGAATGTTGTCTTCTTTGCTGCAAAGTGACCTCCACAAGGCCCATCATGACATGTCAGAAGGATGTCAAAGACTTCCTCTTCCCTTCCACTCCTTATCAAGATTTGATCTGGGCAAAGGTTGAAAAGATTGCCCAAATCCAGGCAAAGGGGGAACTTTTCCTGTCTATCTTGCTCTTTTCTTTGGAGGGCAAGTTTGGTGGGAATTGTGTTGATACCAAATAGTTTTCCATATCAGCAAACCATGGAGAGAGAACTAAAATAGCAAACAAATGCTCATTTTGTAATTGGTCATCCACCATTCCTTCTTCACCTACAGGCACATTTACTCTAGATAAAAAATCTGCAACAACATTTTCCTTACCAGGCTTATCAACACTAGTTAGATCAAATTGTTGTAATAAAAGCAACCATATTAGAATTTGAGCATTCACATCTGGTTTGTTCATTATATATTTTCTTGTAGCATGGTCAGTATGCACAATGTTTAATAGCATGTAATGTAATGCCTGAATTTTTTTAATGGATGCAAAATAGCCAGGAGTTCCTTTTCGGTCACTGTACAATTTAGTTCAACGTTTGACAAGTTCTTACTGATAAAATAGATGGCATATGACAGTTTTTCCTCTACTTGACCTAGGGTTGTTCCTATGGCTTCGTGTGAGGCATCAGCATGCATATGAAAGGTAAGGGCCCAATTTGGGCCTTGGATAATTGGTGCAATGGTTAACTTACCCTTTAGAATGTCTAAGGCCTCTTGAAAACTTTTTGATCATATAAACTCAAAATATTTGGCAGACAACCCAAATAAAGGAGAGGCCAATTTTCTGAAGTCCTTTATGAACCTTCAGTAGTATCCAGCTATCCCTAAGAAACTTCTGATATCACTCTGCTTCTGAGGAGGTGGGACCCTTTGGATGATGGCTATTTTGTTCGCGTCCACTTGCAGTCCTTGCTGAGATATTGAATGACCTAGCATAGTCCCTTCAGTCATTAATAATTGAAATTTTTCAAGACTGAGAGATAGGTTCATTTCAATGCATTTGTGTAGTACTTTTCTTATGTTAGTCAGGGCTTCTTGAAAATCACAACCATAAGGTGTAAAATCATCCACATAAATTTCCATCGCATCATGGACTAATTCAGTGAAAATACTCAAGGCTTCTCTCTAAAAAGTTGAAGGATCATTGAATAGGCCAAAAGGAAGGACCTTATAGGAAAAAGTACCCCAATGGCATGTGAATGTGGTCTTATCTTGGTCTTCTGGGCAGATTTGGATTTGGTTGTACCCACTAAATCCATCTAGGAAAGAAAAAAAAAATTACCTACCAGGCCGTCTAGCACTTGGTCAATGAAGGGTAGAGGAAAATGATCCTTCTTTATGGCTTTGTTTAATTCCCTGTGATCAACACAAATCCTCCAATTACCATTTTTCTTGGGAACTAACAATAAAGGGGAGACCCGCTCATAGTCAGAGATAGGGTAAATGAATCCTGCATCTAGCCGTTTTTGTAGTTCTTCTTTGAATAAATATCTAAGAGATGAATTCATCCTCCTTTGTGGTTGTCGGGCCAGATTGCAACCTTGTTTGATGTATGTGTGGTGAGTATACACTAAGGGGTGTACTCCCTTCATTTACTTGTAACTCCAAATGAAGGCTTCTAGGTTTTCTTTTAACGTGTTGCATAGCTTCTACTCTTCGAGAGTAGAAAGGGATGGATTAATTTTTCAAGGTTTTCTCTGGGCCAAATTCTATGGTTTTGACACAGAGTGGGTTGGAACTAGCTAAGCATAAGTCCATTGCATGATTGTCTAGGTTTCCCTTACTTCTTCTTCTAATGGTAATGAATCAGGAGTTGGACTCTGGAGCAGGTGTTCAATCAACTCATCCTCATCTTGATGTCCTCCTCCCATGGTTACTTCCAAAGCATAAAGTTGAGTGGAATAAACCTCATCTTCTTATTCCTCCTCCAACCATAAAGTTAAATCATGCTCTAGAGATGGTTGAGTAGGAGGGTATAGGACTAACTACTTGGACATATGCCCATTCTTGATGGTAATATTCCCAACTCTGTAGCTAATGAAAGCATCAGTTGTGGCCAACCATGGCCTCCCAAGGATGTGAGGATAACCAGTAAGCTTAGCCATAGGCTGGAGAACTAAAGAATCTACAGGGTACTCCCAAGGGTCAATGGAGACCATCACATCCTCTACAATTCTCTCAAGGGTGGCTGTGGAATGGTCTGCAAGTTGCAAAACTATTGTGGTCTTCCCCAATGACCATTGGAGGTTGAGCTTGAACATTGTGTCCTTGGTCATCACATTAATGGTACCCCAAGATCAATCATAGTGTGTGGGACAATGGTTCCATTGATGTGCACATCTACTATAGGGCTTCCAAGGTCCAAATATTTTGGACATATCAACTACCCCAACATTAAGTCAGATCGTTGCCCAATGACATTAATGGTAGGGGAATCCCTTTTTCTTCTTCCTAGATGCTTGAAGAATTTCTCCTTAATAAACTTATTGCAAATGGGAACATATTTTATTTCCTAGAGAAGGGGGATCTTTACACAGAGATTTTTCAATTCTCTTAGAAGTTTAGTTTCTTCTGGGGTAGGCTAGAGTGGTTGGGCTAATCTCTCAAGAAAGGGTGGATTTACTTTAAGGTTGTTTTCCTATCTTTCTTCCTCAACCTCCCTATGTGGAGGGGGAGGTTGGTTATCCAAGAGAAATCTCCCAGATCTCAGGTTAATCTCCTGGATTCCTACAGTATAAGATGGATATGATGTCTCTCCATTATATACTTGTTGATCCTACCTATTTTTCTGGTTCAGATTTGGCTAGGTAGGCATCTAGGGTTGCTTGGGTGGAGAAAAGTGTAGGAGTTGTGGTTGGATAGGTGGTGGAGGCAATAGAGATGGAGGATTGTTGTATTGGGGCCTCCACCCCTAGAGTGGTGTATTCCACCAAGGTTGTTGTGGAGTGTAAGGTTGAAGTGACTAGCTGGCTAGCTAGGAATGATACTAAGATGCATAGGACCAAGGGGGTGCAGACTAGGAAGGATGAGCAGGGGGTCCCCAAGAAGGTATACATGTGGTTTAGTTGGGGTTGTAATATGCATGGGATGACCCTTTCATGCCCTGCTGGTATGGTCTAGGCTCAAGAGCTCTCCTTTGGTTAATTTAGCAAAGTTGTTCAGTGATCCCTTAAACTCCTTGATATACAAATTTTAGTTCGGGTAAAGAATGGCAATTGTATGTGGAGTGGTTTTCTTCACAAACTAAGCTAATTTCAATATAATTCAATGGACATTTGTTCCTAGGATGCCTCCTAGTGCATCTAGGACAAAAGATAGCAAAGGCTCTCTCTACTTTCTCTTGCTTCCTTTTAATGTTCATGGTGACCATTTGCAAGGCAAGGGTTTGAAGCATCTCACTTTTGAAATATTCCAACATATTTCCAATTTCACCCTTGAGGGATGAGTTGGAAGATGATGTACTAGCCATAGGTTGACTACCCCTACCCTTTTTCCTGGCTACCCTGGATCGATTTCTAAAGATAGTCTTGATATCCTCATAGGGTAATTGGTAGATATCTCCTCCTGCTAATAAGCGTAAGGTATCTAGAATGTCTTCTTTTACTCCCCGAGGAGGACCAGCTATAGTGACTCAGGGTCAAGTGTGCACCTGGCCCTTTTGTAACTAAGCTAGAATATTTCTTCGTAGTCTTCTAAGGATTCATCCTGGCCTATTGTCATCCTGAAAATTTCTTATTTAATATCCTTTGACCTACGGTAGTCTTGATATTTGTTGTTAAAGGCCTGCCGCATCTGAGCCCAAGTTGTGATTCTATCTCCAGGTAAGCCCATGAACCAACACAATGTTTCATCCTTGAGGGTAGATGGAAATAGTTTTAATCTTTTCTCATCATCTGTATAGTCATAGGTTCGACATATAACAACAAACTCAAATAGGAAAGTGTCGGGGTCCTTTGTGGCTAGGCCATGGAAATGGGGTAGGATAAAGGGGCTTATATTTTTCATCTTAGTGTCCCCGCTGGTTTCCCTGATGGGGAAGGCACCCTCAACTCTCTCTCTATTCCCTCTTTTATTTTTATTTTTAGCCATTGGTTCAGTAGGAATGGGATCCTCTTCTTCTTCTTCCCCTCTAGGTTCTTCAAATATGTTAGGTTGCTCACCTAAATTTTCTTCTAGTCCACAGCGACCGAAGAAGAGAGAAGGTTGTCTATTGGATGTAGTGGGGGTATTTGGCAAAAATTATCCTATTTTGTCCCTATTCCTACAAGGCATGAAAGGAAATTTTTTTGGGTTGGTTTTGTAGTTTTTTCTAACTGGAAAGTACTTGTAGAAATGAAATTGTTGATTGAATGAAAATCACTTACAAAATGAAAAATCTACTTGCTGAATTGAAATCCTACTTTAAGAATGGAAAGGAAAGCAAATAATGGACAATGTAAGAAAAGAACCAACTAGATTACTTTTGCAGAAATAAACTAATAGCAGAATATTGAAGACAAGAAATAGAAGAAAATAAAGCAGTAATCACATTCTACTCAGACACCTCCCCGAAAATGGTGCCAAAAAGTGATGAGAGCCAGTATTGTAGTAAGGATGCTACAACTCTTGGGCTGCTAGCTTTACTTATCAACCCCAGGGCTCGTACAAACTTGGAGGTGACAGTGTTGCATGCACAAGTAAAAGAAAAGGTCCTACCTATTGTCATTATTCGTCCAGCGAGAGACCCAAGGGGTTTCAAGCCAAAATTCTATAGAGTTAGAAGAAGCTTGATTCTTTGATAGAAGAAGAGCAAATCTAATCTAAGAGAACTACTCTACTGTAGTAATGAAGAAAATGACATGTAATGCTAAATCACACCATATCTTAATTAGCCAATTAAACAATTATGCTAAGTAGAATTGATAAATAAACACTAAACAAATGCTACTGTCTAAGCTACAAAAGTAAAGAGCATCAAACCATACTAGTGTGTAAGCAAAATAGCTAAACTAAATCTGTTTTCACATTTTTGGTTTTTTTAGGAAAAATGAAGTATGCAAATTAATTGTTCTTGTGGATGTGATAGGTGAATGAAAGGTGACAAAGGATGGATAGAAGGTTTATGGAGTGGTTGGATGGTGTGGAATGGTCCTAGGAGGATTTGTGTGACTTCCTAGAGGTTTCCCATCAATTCAGCCTCAAAACAGGTCATTTCAAGAAAACCTACAGGATGCACTAGAAACCTATAGGATGATCCTGTAGGAATTACAGGAAACCTATAGGATACAACCAAGAGCTAATTGTGAGGTGTTGGAGGTGTTGGGAAGATTGGAAAAGGTGTATGATGAATGGAATGGGGTGTTATAAGGTCTAGGTGCACTCAAGAGTCAACATCCAAGATAAGAGATGGCTAGATTCGCTCAATGTAACTAGGGGAATTTCAGTGAAAAATGATAAGAAAACTAGTGAGGGTGATGGTGGAACAAGAGATGGCTAAGGTGGATGAAGTGGAAGGTGGCTACTGGTGATGAAGTCTAGATCTCCTCTTGAAGAACCTGATTTTCTTAAAACATGTGTATCTTCCAAGAACTATGCAACAAGATACATTTTCACAAACTAGAAAAGCATGAATCAATTGCTTATATTATGCATGAAGAAAGTTGCTAAAGGGAATGAAAGCATGAGTGAGATCTTATTGCAGAAATGGAGATGGAAAAATATGACACTGAAATTTTCCTTACAACATGAACCAAATATTGAATCAAAGACAACAAACTCCAAAGCTCATGCAAGAACTAGAAATATGTGTTTTTGGGGTTGCTAAAGGGTCCCTTCCTCAATTCATGGTCCTAGAGGGAGGAAGTGAGACCAAGAAATATGTTGAAAAACTTATGGTGATATTTTTTCTCCTTGCTAACTTGCTACTTGAAAGAAGCCACCAACGGAAGCAAACTATCACACAACCAATCTAATCTACACTGCTATAATGGCAATGCATCTACTAAGCAAATGAAAAATTAAAGTATGAATCTATACTAGCATACATGTACAATAAAGAGGAGCCTTGGTTGCTAGGGTTGGTCCCTAACCCAAGAGCTTCATCCCTTTGAGTTAACTTAGTGCTGGCTCAAAACAAAACTCATTCTTATTACCAAAATAATGGATTACATAAAAAACTGTCAAAAGTTTTGCAGCTTGGAAATAGAGCGGAGTTTTACAATCAAAAATCTAAATCCTACTGAGGTCCTTGGCCTCTCTACTTATACATCTAAAGTCTCCAACGAATTCCTTAAAATTAGGTAGGATCGGCTCCCAAACTCAAGATAAACTGGTGCTTTTTCTTTCACTTGCTCGGCTTCTTTCTAGTCCTCATGATTTGGCTGTTTGCACTTCGATTTGATGGATGAATATTCGAATGGAGGGGTAGCAAATGAGGTGGATTTACCTCCTATAATTTCTCTCCCTTGTCCCATTCCAATTTTGACCATGGTCTTTGCCAAAATTCCTTAAATTTATCCTTTAATCCTGCATTAAATGCACATTAGACCACAAAGAAAAATATCCAACTCTAACTCATCTCATAAACAAAATATAATCAAGAGCATGAAATAAGTTATGAGAATAGTTGGTTTGACTAAGCTAGGAGGTGAATTAAGGCCCATATAATTACCCAATTTTGAGGCTCATCATCACCCCCTACTAAAAATGTTTCTCATCCTCTAAGAAACTTAGTCAATATCCATATCCTTCATGGCTCTAGTAGCTTCTCTGACATCCCATGCCTCTGTTGTGGTCTCTTCCTCTTGTTCAAAGAAGCCTGATTTCTTTTCTATTTCCTCCCACTGCCTATTTTCTTCTTCTTCTTTTCTCCCTTCTAGCACCCCTAATATTAGTGGTGGATTGAGTTTTAGGCCTATCCAATTGATCTCCAACCTTTACATAGATTGCTTATACATAGGTGTCCTATTGAGTGCCTCTCTCAACCTTTGAGGTGATCTAGGTGGATCTTGGTGGCCACCTACCAAGTCCACCTGGACCTCACCATTTTCAGTCTCCTTAATGGTAGCACAACTTACTATTTTTAGCAGTTTTTTGGGTCCTGAACTTCTGAAGCCGTTTTGAGGCCCTAAACGACGTTTTTTGGGAAATCTGGGGGCAACATGGGTCCATGGACCCATGTTTCCCTTCCC
>APFE031398277.1:0-11785 GCA_000404065.3 Pinus taeda | reverse complement strand
GAATATCCAACTGTATCGAGTTGTCAAAGCAAGCCAACTCCTTCACCAGGGCAAGTGGCTCACCAAGGACCAAGTTCAACAAAAGTTTCCTCATCTCATGGAGGAACTCAATGCAATGGGGACCATTTCTTCCTAGGGGGGGAGGAATGATCCAGGTGGATCTTGGTGGCCACCTACCAAGTCCACCTAGACCCCCACCATTGTTTCTCTCAGCATTTTCAGTCTCCTTAATGGTAGAACAACTTACTATTTTTAGCAGTTTTTTGGGTCCTGAACTTTCGGAGCCGTTTTGAGGCCCTAAATGACTTTTTTGGGAAATCTAGGGGAAACATGGGTCCATTGACCAATGTTGCCCTTCCCAAAGTGGTAGTGCTCGGATAGATATTTCTAACGAGCTATTGTACATGTCAAACATAGATTGTATGCCAAGGTTACGACCCCGGGAAGTTGATGTACCAATTTACCCAAACGGGGCCCACAGTTTGGCGTTTCATCTTCTAGGGTTAGGTTTTGGAATGTTAAGGGTTTTCCATTGTTTCTCAATAACAAATAGGCCTTCGAGCCTCATTGTAACACAGTTCAAAGGCATGTAGCCACCACATATGCATATCTGTGTTTATGGTTATCTTTGTAATTTGTTGCGTTCCTATTTAAGTCTAGATCATGAGGAGAGTGATATTCTCTTATCTTCAAGCTATGTGGTAGTGTGTTCCATCTCCTTGGGAAAGCATGTATACTATCATCTACTAGTAGCCTAAACATATCCTCAAAATGTGAAATTTCGTGCTCCTAGGCAACAATATATCTAGGTGCTAGTTGAGGATCATTTGAAATCAAATTATGGGTACTGATGAGGGCCATGGGATTTGATTGTTCATCTCTGATCAAAAGAGGTTCATTTATCTCTTTGGCCAATATTCTTTTCATCTTTGAAGCTCTTGACTCTTCATGGTTCATCCATGATGCCAAAGCCATGAATTGTAGATCTCCTAGCTTGGAATTAGGGTCCCAAACATTCATGTCTATGAGGGCCATGTTGTGCAAATAAAACTCATCCATTTTGGCCCTATCCTCTAGTGTACTTTGACCACAATGATCAATAAACTGCATATAGTCCTAAAATGGCATGGTTATCCTCTGCGATAGTGTCTTAATCTAAAAATGTAGCCATTTTTCTTTGAGGTAAAGAGAATAGGATTTAGCTGGTATCCTACACTGGATGGCCTTCAAGGAGAGGCTGGCCATACATGCTAGTTGATTCTCTCTTTCATGCAGCTGTCCCCTCAGCCATGCATTTTCTCTCTCAAGTTGGCTTCTCGTTATTGTTTCTCTGTCCCTTAAGCCACTTAGCTCTTTTCCCATTTCTTTGAGTTTCTCTTCCATGTGACCAATGTCTTCCACCCTCTTTGATTTAGAAATCTACATCCGTTAGTGGGTTCTAGCCCTCTCCTTCTCAAGTTCGAAAAACAATGGGATGGCGAATTTTTGAGGTATTACCCTACCTCCTTCAATAAACCAGTAATAGGAGTCCAAGTTAGGTTGGGGGCTTGGTTCATTTGTCTGTGGGTCTTCTTATTTTGTTTCTTGTTACTCCCCTACCTTGCTTTCCAATTTTTGTGCCTCCAATAGTTTCAACAGAGTATCCTGTAGGACTATTTTTGCTTCCTGTAGGTTTTCTTATGGATCATATAGGATTGCATTACCCTTTGAGGAAGTTGATCTGGTATTAGGTATCCTTACATAGGTGATTGGTTACTTAGGGGAAGGCATTTTGTCTCTTTGTGTAGGGGAATCTTCAGTCTCAATAGGAATTTTTGTTGATGTTTGTGGCTTCCCTTGTTTTATTCTTGTGCTCTTTCTTGTTCTAAAATATAGTGGGGTTAGCCTCATTCTTTATCCTTTTGCTTGACTGGGGTGCTGAGAGTAGTGAGGGCAGTTGATGCCTCTCTCTCAGTGGCCTCTGGAGACACCCTAGGTGACTCCTCCTTATTTTCCGTCCCCTCTTTTCAATGTCTTCTTCCTCTCTATTTTTCCTATCTTCTTCCTCTTATGCATCTTCATCATCTTTATCAATTTCTTCCTTAGTTTCCTCTTCTGTTTCATCATCATCCTCCTTCTCTTCTCCCTCTTCTTCTTATGCTTCATCACATTCCTCTATGTCATCTTCTTCTTCCTCCATCTCATCCCTATCTTGCTCTGTATCTTCCTCTTCCTGTTTTGCCTCCTCTTCGGACTAACATCACAAGTGAGGGTTGTGATGTCATCCTCTACTGGAAAGTCTCTGATGAATAACCATGTTATAGGGATTTATAGGTTTTGGAAGGAATCTTCAATGAGGACCCTAATCAACCCATGGTGATCCAATTGTTGGGAATTCCCTTCCTTCACTTTGTTGCTGGAGTTTATGACTGATTGCAGCAAGAAATAAGGTATGCTAAGTCTTAAGTGTACTGGTGTTTCTACCCCAAATATTAATTCTTCAAGGATCCTGAAATGATAGCCATAAACAACACTATATCTACCCTCACATGAGATATATTTGATGATTTGGTAGCCTACCTCACTCCATGGGTATGGTAGACTGTCCCTCCTTACTCCATTTTTGTCCTCAATGGGTTCTTCACCTTCTAAAAAGAATTTTCTTTTTGCCACTTGACTGTCTCCTTTGTCTTCTTTTCTCCATGGAATTTCTAAGGGAAGTGTGGTGACCCTGTTGATGAGCTCTGAGATGAGATCTATAGTGAGTCCTCTTACTAAAATAGTGGCATGGATTCTGCTATTTGGAATGAGGGAGTGAGCATATTCTTGAGCCACCTCATCATCATACCCTATGACTTTTTAGAAAAACCCCATCCAGTTGTGTCTTGTAAAGATTTCAAGCACCTGCGGGTGTTGTTGTATTCTCACAGTGTTTGTGGGCTCTCTCCTATTAAACCCTACTATCATCTTGATGGTGAAACTTGAGGAGACAATGAGAGGGTTGACACAATTTTTTTAAATGCAGGAGAAAAATAGAGTTGACTGTGTATGTAATTCACTAGTCACATTTGCTAACTTCACTAGATTTTAGAGTATCTATGGTTCATTTTCTTGCAAATGGGAATGAAATTTTAGAGCCTACCTCTTTAGAATGGTTACAATGGACAATTCCCATGATATCCCCTCTTGAATCCTTCTCTGCCTATACTATAGATTGTCTCTGTGTATCGTGTGGAGTGTATCCTGTAGACTATATCCTATAGGAATTCTTGTACATGCTCCCATAGGAATTATTGTGCAGATGTTGGCTTGATGGGGCCCAACCTAGGTTCAGAGTTATTTAGCTAAATAAATCCATGTACTACTAGCCCTTTCGACAATAGCCCACGGTGCGCAGACTGAGGTGTCACCCGAAGCAGTATGGGGGGATGCTAGAACCAAGTTTCTGCACCCTTGAGATGCTTGAGGGGTTGATTTAGTCCAAATATGAATATCTTCATGCAGGTCACTTCACACACTTTCCTGACCTCTGAGGCCTTCGCGCCCTATTATACTCAACTTCACGCATCCCTAACCAGGGGATGAGGAGCTTTCACACTGCTAAAGTAGTGATCTACACTATTTTCCCAAGTTACACCATGGATCTTACTTATCTTCTTATAACAATTAGTTATCTTCATGTAAATAGATACTTTATATTATATTCACTTATTCAACACATTCATATAAGTTCGCAACAAATAAACAATAACCTTGCAATTCATACCCAATATACTTCAATGCATAAAATAGGAAAAGATACACAGAAATATTGTAAACATCTCTTTATTAATGCTTCAATCGGTTACAAACTCAACCTGCCATGCGCACTCAACTGTGGACTACGAGGCCTCTGCGCACTCATATGTAGATCCTTCTCCTACTCTATGACCCAAAGACTCATCTTTATACTTAGACTCAATGCTTCATCATTAGGTCTTCTATCAATTATTGATTCATTCTTTCTTTACACTTAGAGCCTCTCTCTATTTATTCAATCCCATGGTTCATGGACCATGGGTAGAACTCTTAAGCTGACACTACATTACAAAAGTAAGGGTGGAAAACCCTATGACTTAGTTACAACTTCGCGCTCCACGCCCACAAATCGTGGAGTCTTTACATTGGACATAGTAAAAACTTGGGCTTTAAGCCCCAAAACTTGCCTTAGGGGGATCCTACACCCAACAAGCCCTTAACACAAACATCGTGACTCGCCCTCGAGTCACTCTATCGGTGTGGAGATCTTCATGCAAAGACCTCCAAATTTTGCTCGGACTGCTGCAAGGTCAGCAGTGCATTGAACAGCTACCTACTGTATTTCCTAGACATGTTGTTCAGAGACCACAGTGTCTGAATTGCTTCCCTGTATCTGCTCCTGTTTCCCCTACATCTTTTTATAGTTTCGTACCACCTTTCAGCTACATAGAGCACAATGACTGTGCTTCTGTCAGCTAGTCAGATAGTCTAGTCACATGTGTATGGCTTCAACCAACTGCCATTCACCTTGCCTGGGAAAGGTTATCCATTTAGCTTTACAAACTATATTTTGCCTCCATCTGTGACCTCCTTAATAACATATGGTCCTAGCCAATGCATTCTGAATTTTCCTGGGAGTTTATCAAACTTACTATCATATAGTAACACCAAATTGTTCACCTTAAAGGTGTGCAACTTAATATAACGATCGTGCTAGGCCTTTTTGTGTTGATTTTGTACCTCCTGATGGAATCCAGCTAAAAACAATTCCTATTCTATTTCCTTCAACTATGCGAGCCTCTCCTCCGGGGCTCCATGGTCCATCATACCTGTGAGCGCTGTTATGTGTAGACTAGTCATGATATACTCAATTGGCATTACGACTTCCACTCCATAGACCAACTAGAAAGGTGTTTGTCCCGTCAGTTTCTTGCATGTCGTCCTATGAACCCATAATATTATAGGTATGCATAGATCCCAATCACTTTGTCATGCATTATATACCTTGGTCAGCACAAACTCCAGGATTTTGTTAAATTCTTCTACGGTCTCGTTAGCTTGTGGGTGATATGGTGTGCTTTTCTAATGATACACCTAAAACTCTTTTTTCAGCGCACCGATTGTTTCTTTCAAGAAATGTGTACCGCGATCACTCATCAAGATCTCCATACATCCAAATCCTGTTAATACCTGTTCAAATAGAAACTTCGCGGCTGTGGCAACCATGGAATCTTTTACAGGTTGTGCTTCTACCCAACGAGTCAGGTATTCCGTCACAATGATAATGTATCTCGTGCCTTTTTTCCTTGAAGTTTGATAGGTCCTGTTATCACTCAGGTTGTTCCCTGCTTCCTAAAGGGAATACGGCCGAGGTAACCACTAACCAATCTTTTAGCTACAGGTTCTAGCCTACCTACAACCAGAGAGGGATCTCTCTTTATAATTTAGATTAGTTGATGAATGTTTTTAGGCTAGTTATGGTGTACTATTTTGTTTGAGTTTGGTGGATTGGTGAATTCAGATAGAACTGAGATACAGATCATAGGACAGTTTGTTCCATTGGGCAATGGAGTTGAGGTATTTGTGCTGCTGAAAGTAGATTTATGAAGGCAGAATGTTGCTGCAGAGCCAAATAGGCATATGTGAAGCAATTTAATCAGATTTTTGATGAATTTGTGGAATTAGTGAGTGAAAGGCAGTTAGGAATCTTTCACTATGCTAACAGAGAAAAATGAAATTATTGCTTAAGAGCAGTTAAGAATTCTTAAAACAATATTCACCATGACAGAATTAGTTTAGGCATGAGCAATCAAGAATTCATATCCATGACTAATCCAGTAGAAAACATATTTAGAAATAGATATTGAGCATAGGGTGTTCAAAACAAATCCTAGGCTATTCTTTTTCTCTATTTGCTAGGATTATGAAAACATAAAAATTATGGAAAACACATAAAACACATACACAGTTCAGAGAAACTTATTGTTCCAGCAAATGACACAGGAATTATGCAACTAAACAGAGTTATTCATTTCCTCCTTTAGACAGCATAGGAACCAGAAATCTCCACCAGCAATTTGTATTATCAAAAAATGTCTAAAAGTACAATAGAGCTCTTCAGAAAGAATTACATTCCAACCGACCCTCAATACATTATCTGAGGGGATATATATACAAAATTAGGGTACAAAATATCTCAATAGAGAGTTATTTTGCAATAAATTGCACAACCAACTCTCTTACAAAAAGTAAATGAAAACATAAATATAGCATTTAATGCTGAGATGGCCGCTATCTTTCTGTCAGACAGCTTTGACTTTATGGCTCTGGAAAGTGGACTGTAGTTGTTTCTTTAACTCTGTGTTAATTGAGTCTGTTGTCTGGGTGTGTTGGTGAGTCACTTGTATGGATGCTCCCTGTGATACCTGTGCTAATCTGTCTGCTGACCTGTACCGTGACTTGAAAACTTTGATTATTCTCAAAAAAAGGCAAAAAGCATAGTGGCATTATCTGGGTAAAATCTCCAGCATTGCTTGCCACCAATCAGTTGGAGGTAGTTGATGCCTCCTCATTTTCACTAGTGTTTCATCTGCCTCTGTATGTCTGTAGAAGTTTGGAAGGACCTCAAACAGATGATTTATTTCATGTTCAATAAAGAACATATTTTCTAGCTTGTCATAGAGAGACTGCCCAAAGGGAGGCCTTGCTTCTTCTGTGGAGCTGCTGGATGCTGTCATCTGATTTTCAACATAATTGTTGATCCTTTTCATATACTGATTATATGACAGCAGTTGTCCTGTGCCAGTCACTAGGCTTGGCAGTCCTTTGTCCTGTAGTATAGTCATTTTTGCTCTAAATTCATCAATCTCTGCTTTCATCTCCTGACATTTCCTCTCCAGAGTTTGAGTAAAATTCCTCAAGGTCAGTACCTTTTTGGCTGTCAGAATTGTATCTATTCTACTGTTTATTTCTAGAGCTGTCAGTTCCTCTCTAGTGCAGTTATTGAGGAAATGTATCATTCTGGTGGCCTGCTCGGGCATTATTCCGAGGGATGTCCTGGCTCTTTGTATTTCCACATGAGCCATATCTATCAGCTCAACCTGCTCAAAAATTGCCTGAATGGACCTCCATTGGTCCTGTATAGATTGGCCAATTTTGGCCCAAATAATCTTCTTTATTTCTGCTACGGTTTTACCTAGCAGCAATTCAATTTCCAGTTTTTTTACTTTGGCCTCTAAGGCCTTTATTTCTCTTTGTTTCTCTGCTACTGTCATCTTTGATTTATCATAACTGGTCTCTAGCTTGGCCAATCTCTCCTTGGCATCATTTATTTCAGTTACCTGAGTCTCAAGCTCTTTAACAGTTTTCATCAACTCCTCCATGCTCATGCTGGATTTTGCTGTTGTTGTTGCTTCTGCTGTTGCTCATATTGCTGATGTAGCTGTGGTAGGTGCTGGAATAGCAAGAGGGGCTGCTACTACTTGTGTGGGAGGGGCAGGTCCAAGATTTGTTGATGTTTGAGGGGGCTGGGAGGCTGACTCCCCTTGCTTGTCCTGCAGTGCTTTCTCTAATTCTGCCTCCAATTGTAATATTCTTTGGTTCATTACCAGAAGCAACTCCATAGCATCATCTACTTGCTTTTCTTGTGCAAGTTCTGTTGTTTGAGGGTGAATGATAGGAGGAAATTTTGCCCGCCTTCTTAGTGCAGCAATGTCATCCTCTTTCTTCTTCATAAGGGCTCTAACACCCTTTGGATCCTTTGGGTCATGTCCCAAATCAATTATTATGTCCTCCAGGGTCTTTATTCTATTGTCCTTTGCAGAGGAAGACAACCTTTCAAAATCAAGCTATCTGTTTGTGTTCTTCAGGGCTTCCTTTAGCTGATGGGCTAGCATTGCCCTGTCAGCAAGTGTTGCATACACCATTTCCCCAGTCTATTTGTGCAGCACAATCTGATCCATGGGGTGTATGTCTTTGGAAAAGACCTCCAGGTTTGTTCTGTAGTAATCTGCTAGGGTCTTGGGATGTGGGACTTTAGGCTTCAGATGGGTGAAGATCATTTTTTATTCCTTCAGAACATAGACAGCCATTAATCTTTGTTTTTTGGCTGGAGTTGTCTTCAAGAATTGCTCATAGAGTTGCACTCTCACCAATTCATTCTGTGCCTTGATCTCTATGAAGCCTTCTTTGACTGCAGCTAGTTTCTTGCCTTGTTGTCTTGAGGAGGATACCTCTGTGGTATGTTGCTGGGCCTGTTCTAGCTTAAATGAGCTAGTGGCAGTCTGCTGGCTTGTTTGCCTTTCTCTGTTATGGCTTTCTGCCCGTTCTTCACTGATATCTCCTTCTTCTGTTTCAGGGTCAATCCTCGGCCTCTTGGCCTCTGGTTGTTGTGATGACCCTGTTGGAGGTGTGACCTCCTCTCTGTCTCTCTTTTTTCCTCTCTCATCATTGAGAGGAGTCTGCAAAACTGGGATTTGGGTTTGTTTAGTTTGCTCTGGAGGGGCTTGCCCTGATTGATGATCCTTTGATGTGCTTGGCTGCCCTGTCTCTACCTGTTGTTGTTCATCCATCTTTTCTTTTCCCTTTGCTGTAGTTGTTGTTACTGGAGCTTGCTGGGTGTCCTATACAGCTGGAGCAGTAGAAGTGCCTTCTCCTACTTGGACTGGTTGTTTGAAGAAGACCTGTTGACAAGAATCCAAGTCAAGAGTTTTTTCCAAGTCTTTTACAGTCTTCTCCATTTTTTCTTCCTGAGTCAATTCCTCTACTATTGATTCAGGTACCCATTCATCTTGGTTGGAAAAGTGTTGTATTTGTGGGTATCGACAATGCTTATAGGCTAGCAGCCTATACTTGACCCTCCTAGCACTGATGAAACCTTCAGGGTCATAAGAGACCCACCAGAAGCTTCTTTTGAGTTTGAGCTGTTGCCCTAGTATTTGATCAGCTTCTTGCCAACCATCTTTCTTGTTCATGACAAATGGCGCTAGGTGGTCTCTGAACTTTAGGTTGGCTTTCTTCTTGGCACTGTGGAAGTGTGTCAAATCAGAGTTTATAATTTGTCTGTAGTATTCCAGGGAAAATAACCTCATAGGCACATATTTTGGGAGCCTGTAGGGACAGAGCTCACAACCATAAATTCTGATGACTATGTGATTTTGGTACAAGTACCAATCACCTATCTTGTAACTCCTGGATAGTTGCAAGATTTTCTGCATATCCTTGGACAATCTGATAAGAGGGGTCCTCTTTAAGAGGCATGTGACTGGATACACAAACTGGTCAATAAATTCACAGTATGAGTAGGGAGAATTCTGGACTTGGTGGAAGACTGAAAACCAGAAGATGACAGACCTCCTTTCTCCCTGTGAGTCTAGCTTCTTGATTGGGCACTGGAAGCAATCTATTTGATAGTACAAGAATAGGTGATAGATGTATGAGGAATACTTAAATATTGCCTCCCTCTTTAGTCTTGACAATTGATCATGTATCTTATTGGCAATATATTTGGCATAATTGTACTTCATAGCAGGGGGCTTCACAAGGCTATATGCAGACAGCATGACCAGCACAGTTAGATCAACATGCTCATTTGTAGTGAACCCCAGCAAAGAGGTTAGCATATCTACCAGCAACTTGCCGACCTCATTGAAATCTGCATAAGAAAAAGGAGGTGGCCCAGAAGGTTGGCAGTCTACCGTCATGAATTTCCTGGCTATTGCAGCAATGTCTGTGCTAGAGAGCTTAGAGCCCTCATCTAGCAAGTAGTTAATGGAGAAGGGGTATAGCAGTTGGGTCTGCTTGTAGTTCAGCATTTGGTTGATGGAATCTGGTGTTATATAAAAGAGGATGCTCCCAGATGGAGACTTTATAGCTCTGAGTTTCTGGTCATAGTTTTTTGCACAGAGGTGGATGACTTTAGGGAAAATGTTCACAGAAGGCAGGAAGTAGGTGGCCAGATTGGATTCCGAGATGCCATATAGGTCATTGTTGTCCAAGTGACTGTTTCTTAGCTGGCAATAAGTTTGTAAGTGATTCCTCTCTGCCACAAAGTCTGTAATGAGGACATCACTGTCCACCAGTGGCATAGCTTCCAGTTCTTTGCTAGGTGGATTCACAGGAGCTACATCCAGAGCAGCTAGAGTGGCCATTGTCTGGTTTTAGCTGGATGTTTTACTGGATTTTCAAGCTTGATACAAATGCTGAGGAATTCTTGCTAATCTCTGTTTTGCAGTGAGTAGCTTGGCAGTGTAAGGAGGCTTTTACAGGCTTAATGAACTGTGGGGCACTTTGTTTTGAAGAACCAGAGTGTGTTGAGCTAATTAGCTGGTTACTTGCAGATAATTTCTTTTAGCAGGGGTGAGGGAACTGCTAAATTAGTTTTCTAGCCGGTAGCTCGGCTCCTTCAATTGCTTTTGTGGTGACTTTTACAGAGGGGCACGGGTTTCTTCAAGATTTTTTGTCGCGCAGGGGTTTCACTGGCTTCTTAAGAAAATTTCTGTGGTCAATTTATCAATGGGGAGCTTTTAACAGAGTTTTTATGCAGGAAATTAGGATAGCAAAGGAGAACAGTGGGTAAAGAGGACGCCTGCAGAAAATACCTGGTTTTTATGGCGTAGGAGGCATTTGAACTGAACGAATTACAGGTGCTCAGGTTGACAATGGAGGCAGCAGCAACTTTGGCGGGTTAATTTGGCATTTTGACCGTTGCACGTCGATTTCTCATGCAAAGGAGCTCCGGAAACTATGCACAACAATGACCAATAACGGCTAATTCTCGTCTTTTTATGCATTTTTAGCATATTGGCGCCTTTTTGGTGATGATGTCATGCTGACGTCATCATGGGCCTGGGTACGAATGGGTGACGTGGCAGCTAACGTCGGTGCCCAGGTGGTAGTGACACGGTGGCAGGGTGGATAGGGTGATGGGTGACATGGATGCAACGTGGAGGCATGGTGGGGGCAAGGATGGGTGACGTCACGCTGACAGGGGCATGACGTCTGTGCGGGGAGGAGGTGGTAAGTGGTTTCCCCGAAAGGGCTGAGGGCAGTAAGTGGTATTGAGGGCGGGGGGGCAGCGAACACCGTGGGAGGCTGACACGTGGTGGGGTTACGACGGCAATACCGCCCATCCCCCGGACGCAAAAGGTCGGGCGGTTCTCCTGTGAGAATGACCGCCCACCGTTAGATGGGCGGGGTCAACGATCGTGCGGTGGGCGACGATCATGACGTGATGGCATGTTAGGTAAGGGGGACCTGCCCCAATATTTAAAATAGGTTTAATTAAATCGGGCGTGGGGGGTAGAAAATTTTAGGATATGGGTTTTAAGGGTTAGGCACATATTTTATTAAAATGTTTTTATTTAAAAACTTTATAATAAAAATGCAATTCGGGCGGAAAAAAGGGTACATGGGTTAATGAGGGTGGGGTTTCAGATTTTTTGGGTTTTAACCATAGTTTCTTGAAAGAAGCCATAGTTTAGGGACTAATGGGGTTAATACCAACCCCAAATAGGTTAATATTTCCCCAAGGAAGGGTCACATAGCTTTAATGCTAGGGGGAGGGTTTTTTATAGATAATTTTTGGGAAATTTTCATAGATTCTAATAGAATTAGGGAAAGGGGGGAGTTAGGAAGCTAAATAGTACATTAGTGGTTAAAATGGCTTTGTGAGGTGAATGAAGGGGTAAAGCTAAGTTCTAAGAGATAAAACTTAACTTAGGAATTTTGAGGATAAATGAAATGATGAGAGAGATTTTTTACACAAAAAATGTGGCTTCTTTTCATGTTT
>APFE031398269.1:0-10870 GCA_000404065.3 Pinus taeda | reverse complement strand
TCTATTGTAAGCCTTTGAAGTCTCCTTATACCCAACAAGGATACCCTTTTCTATAGGGGATTCTAGTTTCTTCCTCTTCTTCGAAGGGACATGTGACCATGTCAAGCACCCAAAGATCCAAATGTGCCCAACCTTAGGATTCTTCCCATATAAAGCTTCCTCAAGAGTTTTCCTCCCCAATGCACAATGAAGACTCATGTTATGAACATATATTGTAGTGCTACAAGCCTCAGCACAAAGAATCATAAACTATGATCATGCAACATAGTTTTAGCTTCTCCCACAATGTCCCTATTTTTTCTCTTAGAAACCCCATTCCGCTATAGGTTGTAAGGAATTGTTAACTCTCTCTTAATGCATTCCTTCTCATAGAACTCCTTGAAGGAAATGTATGTATACTCACCCCCATTATCCAACCTCAACCCTTGAATCTTCCTTCGTTTCTAGTTCTCCATAAGAGCTTTGAACTCTTGGAACTGCTTGGAGACC
Source organism: Pinus taeda (assembly GCA_000404065.3). Classification (NCBI taxonomy): domain Eukaryota; kingdom Viridiplantae; phylum Streptophyta; class Pinopsida; order Pinales; family Pinaceae; genus Pinus; species Pinus taeda. The sequence goes on along the minus strand of APFE031398269.1, from coordinate 10,381 downwards.
TCAACCTTAGTCTTCATGAAGTAGGTCAAGATCTTCCTAGAGAAGTTATCTATGAATATAACATAATACCAATAACCACTAAGAGAGACTAAAGACACCATACCACATACATCATAATGAGACAAATTAAGTATAACAACTACCTTACTATCATTGCTTGGAAAATCAGTCTTGGCGTTCTTGATATCAGACCCTTTGCACACATCCCCATGCTCCACACTGAACTCAAGTAATCTTGTGACAATATCCCTCAGAATACTAAGATCTCCATGATGTAAATGATCCATCCTCCTATGCCATAGATCACATATATCTCTGCTACTACTTCTGCTATGAATCAAGGCATGACTAGGCTAAAAGATGAGCCTACACAACTTCTCATGTCTAATCCCAATAAATTTGGCCAAAGTGATGCAAGACCCCTTAAGGTAAATGAGTACCTATCCATGTATAAATAATAACTCAAATACCCTATCCTCTAAGTCAGAAACTGATATCAAGTTCTTCTTCAACCTAGGGACATACAAAACATACCTCACTATCATAGGAAACTAAGACTCCCTCTCAAAAGAAATAGTCCCATGCCTAATGCCCTGACCATGGTCTCATCTCAAAGTACCACCTCACAAACAAATCCATCCTCTCTGAGATCGATATAGCACTCTCTAACACAAAACATATAGCATGATAATCCACTATCAATATACCAAGCATCTAAGGAATATACACTAGAAGCATGGAAAGCAATCAACGAGCACTCCTTCTCAAATCGTGTGGAAAACTCATCCACCTTTGTAGAGGATACAACCTACTTCTTCTTCTTGTTTTGGAATGTCACTTCATAATGTCCCATCTTATGGTGAGAAAAACATTTAAATACCCTCATATCCTTCTTCTACTCACCCTTCTTCTTGGCCCCATCCTTGGTCCACTTATTGAATTTCTTCTTGCCCTTAGTTGAAAGGGCCACATTCTCCTCATCATCTCCAAGTTTTTGGCTAGAAGAGAAACCCCCAAGTCTTAGCTCCTCCTACATGAAATAATACCATAGTATTCCCCTATCAAACAAGTTATCCCTAGCAACAATCCCATGCACAAAACTATACCATGGTTTAGAAAAGTCATTTAAGGCAATTCTAACCAACTTAGAGTCATCCACCAGCTCAGAGTCATCCAATTCTTATCCAATATCCCTCAACTCATCACATATATGTGTTAGTTTGGTAAGGTATGAAGAGAATACGTATTTTTTGTCATCTTGGTGCTCCTTAGTTTCTCCTTAAGCACCAATTTCCTATTTTGATTTGTATTATGATATACTTTGCAAAGTGCTTCCCATATTTCAAGATCATGGGTCTTACCTATGACATGAGGAATCTCATGGTCTTTGACTACATCAAAAGGAATTATATTTTCCTTCACCTTCTTCTTCTTGTAGGCTACCAACTGAACTGGATCTTGAGGAATAACACACACATTCTATGTGATGTCCCACACCTCTCTACTCCATTATTAGTACAATCATCTCTTTCCATGCACTGAAATTTGAAGCTCCTTCTAGTTTTTCCTCAAACTGTAAACCATTAACCATGACAAAAGAAAGAAATCCTTTTCAATTGGTCAGCTAAGGTTGAGTACAAGGTGTTGCCCCAATTCTTGATTCAATCTGAGTAACCAAGCTCTGATACCATGTAAGAAAACCGCTCAAAAAGTTTAGTACAATTCAAATTTCACTTGTAGAAATTTCATCAAACACTTTATCAACACTTAGGTTACAATTCCAATAAAAACTATACTCATAAAATTGCATTCAATAAACAAATAAAATTATGATATGAACAACAACATAGATGACAAATTCTGAACTTTGAAATCAACATATAACTCAAAAAACCATGAAATTGTACTAAAAAATTCTTGGACAAAAGTCCTTGGAAAATACCTTGAGGGAAAATCGGTTTAGGAGTGGGAGGATTTTATTAGTATGCTTCAACAATCAAAGTTTACATAGCATAATTAACCCAATAATGAAATTACAGACTTATCTCGATTTTTGAGCCAATAATAGCCCCCAAAATCATTGTATGTCTTGCCTCGAATTGTATGCCCACGAATTTATGAATTGTATATCTTCTATGGATTGTACAACCAAAAAACCAGTGCAAAAATTGCTTTGGAAAGTATGCAACCAATTGTTGTACAATATAACACTCTCATAAATATTTTCCTCTCCTCAACCTCAATTTTTGTGCCTCTAGATTCTTGTATGGACTACCTTTTCTTTGTTGTATTGCATACAATTAATTCACACACTTCCTTGGTATTCATGCCATTATAAATATAAGATATGGTGTCCTTTGACCTTCCACCTAGCCTCCAAGATCAAGGGATGAGATTTAATCTTGTGCCCTTTTGATCCAATGGTCGTGTTTCATCTTCCCCGGATCCGGGTGTTATTTGTACGCTGCCACCTCATGCTCAGACGTGCCCGACGTCAGGCAGCCGGAACGACACCTGGACGGACACGGATGGGCTTAATACCTCCCTGTTATCGATGGAGGCCATTCAATGCTGCTCGCCGTCGACCTCTGCGCTGGTCCTTTCCGCCATAAACGACATTCAATTGCCTGCAGGCACCATAACGCTCTCCCGCGGCTCGAACCTGGAGGAAGCCAACAATAAAATGGCCCTTCCAGCTCCCCGTTGCAGACATTCTCTGCAACATTCCTTCAGCCAGGTTGCTGTTGATTCTGATTTGCCTATGATCGACCCGTTCGAGCCTACCATCCCCCATTCCTCCATTGGCACTCTGCCTAGCTCTCGCTGTAAGACTTACGCGATCGCCATGACGCGTAGCAGAGGTGTGCCTCGCAGAGGAAGCTCATCGGCCTCCAGAGGCCGCGCTCGTTCATCCCCCTCGCCGCTGATTATCCCCATCTCCTCCGCCTCCCTGTCCTCCCCTCCGCCATCCCCATCGAGGCCTGCTCCCAATTCATCCTTCCAGACTTCGAGATTCACCTTCAGAAGCCGCCTCAACCAGCCTGTAGTCACTTTCACCACGAAAATTATGGTCTCTGAAGAGGTTGATGAGCCTGTCAACCCTATCAGTTCTTCTACCCCATCCCCAGAAGCAAGCCTCTCGCATGGTGTTGAGATTCATCCCCATCCTTCAGCCACTCACATGCAGGAAGACTCTCCGAAGAGTGTTGAGGTCTTAGGCACGCCAATTTTCGAGGAAGCCGAGGTGGTGGCCTACGGTCCGGTTCAACGTGAATTTGGCATTATGCACTTGCTCGCACAGTCCGTTGAAGGCGTCCCCGAAGACAAAGAGGACTCTCCGCCAGCTGCTCCAAATTTGCCAATCGCCAGACGCCCAGACCCTCAGAGTTCGGGCAAGTAAGCTTTTTTCAGAGGAGTAATGGTTTTAACACAGTTTTTGGTTTATCCTCTCCTCTCCTTAGTTTATTTCTCTCACGCTCTCGGATATCTCAAATGTATGGCTGAAGCCGACCTCAGACCCTGTCTTTTTTTGCTGAATCTCATGCTCTTCTATCTTGCTGGAATCTCTTGGTGGGCAACTTCCTCTGCTTGGCATCCACTGCAAGCAAGTAGCTCTTTTGTAATAGTCACTGAAATCTATGGTTAACTTCCTCTGCCTGGAACCCACTGCAAGCAAGAAGCTATTTTGTAACGTTTTATATCCCTCTGTTGCTTTGTTCAATGTCCTCTCTTACAAGCACATAGTTCTCTCTCGGGTTCTTAGTTTCTCTGTTAAGGGTCAGGAAACTGGCCCTCTGAGGCGTCGCCCTCACTGTAAATACTTTTTTCTTTTACCTTAATAGAATTAGCATCGATTCAGAAAAAAAAAAAAAAATGGTCGTGTTTCATCTATCATTAACATTAATAAAGCACACTTTTTCTCATTAACTTTATATCTCATAAAGTTAAACTAGCATTTGCACCTAATGTTGCAAAGGAAATGCCGTAAGGCATAGTGTGTGGAAGAATATTGAAATGTGAATGGGCTTTTTTGAAGGCAAGGGTCCATGATAATGAGTTTGAATTGAGGAAGCCATGCGGAAAACCCTATTAGGGGGTTAAAGTGGCTATGAAATGGAATAAAAGTAGTCATAAATATCCATTGAACTTGTTTAGATACCTTAAAGATTGCCTAGTTGAAAGTGAAGTTAAACAAATGAATTCATGCGAACAACAATTGGGTATTCATATCGATATACAAAATTTTAAAGAGAGGTATGTTAATCTTTTCAAACAACATTCTAATGTATTTGCCTAGAAATATGAAGACCTTAAACCATATCACATTGTGATGAACTGAATCCCTGCCAGGATATATTCCTTATGACGCTACAGGTGGTCGATAAGGAGGTGAAAACAAATGCTTGGGCTCATGAAGGAGCTCTGTATTGTCCTCCAACCCACACTAATCCTATGCCGATTATATTCCATGGCAACATTGTACACAAAAACATCTCTTGTTCATTACTCCTAGTATGGTAATATTGACTAACTCTGCGTGTGTCACAAATCATATAAAAATAGATTTCAGTTAGCTCCGTGGTCCTTGGAGAATAATAATATATCTAAATTACCCTACCTACTCATATTTGACTTGGACTTTCCATCTACCTTCTCATATATACATGACCTTCTATCATCACACTCTAGATTCCTAGAGATAAACTCATAACACTCTCTCTCTACTTTCCTACATTTTGAAAATTTATGTCAAAATAAAAATATAATTTACGACAACATAATAGTCTTCTTCACAAAGTACTCTATCACTTTTCCATCTACCTTACCTTCTCATGCATGGGCCTTTGTGTAATAACACTCTCCATTTCTAGATATAAAAACACATAACACTCTTCTTAGTTGCATAGTTACTTTCCACCATCTAGGCTTTTTCATTTCATAAGAAAAATAAGTTTTTTAAACTTCTTTTAATACTAGTTTCAGTTTTAAATAGTAATCAAATTCTAAGATATTATTTCAAAATATAATTGTAAGTAAATCATTGTTATGCCTTGCATTTCTTTGTGTATTTAATTTCATTTTTAAATTATAAAACAATTGTTGAAATATTGTGTATTTAGTTTCATTTTTAAATTATAAAATAATTGTTGAGATATTGTTTCAAAATCTAATTGCAAATAAATTATTGTTATGTCTTGAGTGTATTTATTATTAAAAACAAAAAAAATAAATCATTGTTATGCCTTGCATTTCTTTGTGTATTTAGTTTCAGTTTTAAATTATAAAACAATTGTTTGAGATATTCTTGCAAAATCCAATTGTAAGTAAATCATTGTTATGTCTTGTGTGTATTTCTTATCAAAAAAAAATTATTGTTATATTATTCTTATAATTGAATTATTGCAGGACTGTTGCACGCAAGAATTTCAATAGTTTTAATGATGCTAATTTTCAGTGGGTGTGTGTTGATCACAAAGATTCTCTTGCTTGTGTTCCCCATTGAAAATAAACATCTATCGACAATTAACCATAATATTGCAGTTGCACTGTTAATCCTCGGCACCATCGTCATTGCCATTGGCCTCTTCATGTTCTCTCAGCAAATCGGTGACAGAACCCATGGTTTTTCTATGATTTTTATCCGGAAATAAAGCATTTCATTTTTCTTCTATTTCTCAAATCTGTTTTTGGATTTTTTGGCCTCTTATATCGGTGTTGTCTTACTGCTGAAGATTGAGGGTTATATCTGATTTTATTTTTGTGGGATTTCTATTTATTGTTGTTCAGGTATGTTGTTTGCGTTGTTGGGAACAATCTTGTTTGTCCCAGGGTTCTATTATTCGAGAATTGCAGGGTACACGTACAAGGGCTACAAGGGCTTCTCTTCCTCAAACAATCCAGCAGTGTGAAAAATTTCAAAAACTGAGTTCTTTGGCTTGCAGTCTGATCTTATATGTATTACTTGGGGTTTAGTGGGATATTTATTTATGGGGTTAGGGTTTAAGGTTATGCTTTTCAACCTGAAAATTATGGCCAAATTATGAAAAATTGAGAATTTGCTGGCCTCTTCTGTAAATGAAAGATTGTGCAAATCTTTTCCTGAGGTTTTTTTATTTTTAGGTGCCAATTCAATTACATTGTATAAAGGATATGAGTGTTTGTTAATTCTATGAAAAGCTAAGAAAACTTTGGGGATTATTTAAGATTTCAGGCTACAGGAAGAGTCTCCTCCTTTCCAATCCTCCTTTTATGGTTGTTGTCAATTCCTTAGTTTCTAATGTCCGACTGTGCAAGGCCAAGATGCCCTTTTTACTTCATCTTTTTTGGGTAAAACAAGGGACACATTGAACCAGAAGACATATAGGGATTCCGTAGAGGATTCTGTTAAGGTTAAAGTCAAATAACTATGAGTAAAATTCATAGGTACTTTTTTGAAGTACTTATTCTATTTCAAGAAAGATCATTCTATTGTACTAAGCAGTGTGAAATGACCCCGCTTAAGTAAATACTGTGTTAGTTCGAATAAGTTTGATAGAATTTAAAATAGGCCGTGAACTACTAAGATTTGGCAGAGCTTTATGAATGTTCAGTTAAGTTAGCAGGCTGTTGTCCAGAGGCACAGTTTCAAAGAGAAAATGTCATCTGAAATGAAGACTGCCAGTATGCAGCCTGCATTTTTTTATTATCAAAAGAAGTTAAAGCTTGTTATGCATACCAAATGACAAATACTAATCATTCACATCGCAATAAGGGTTGGAAATTAATAATTCTGGAGGCACCAAATACAAGAGTTCAATACAACGATAAAGCTTATTAATAAACGCAGGGTAGCATTTTCATGCAGGGCACACCAATCACCCATTTGGTACATGAGTTTCCAAAGCATCACTGGACTTTGGCATGATTAGCATTCAACTTGCATTTCAAGAGATAGTAAAGATACATGGACAGGGTATCTCTAGAACATGACATCATGCCCCTGAGTAACAAATTATAAACAAAACAAATACATTTCCAACTGGCTTATCACATATTTCATTAAAATTTGTGATAGATAACCTACCATAACAATCCAAAACTCAAACTGGACTGGACGATCTCTTATATCTCAACAAGACTGGGGACTTGAGGCTGTTGTGCAAATTATTGCATACACATTCCATGACAACCTATACTACAAACTTTCAAATATAATCTGAGCTCCCATATCCCTCTCAAGGAATTATAAGCTTTTCTCCAGCATAGATGGTGTCATCAGTGTACTTAGATGGTGTCATAGAGCTATAGGCGAATGTGATAATCATAAACATCAAAATGTTACTGGGTTTTTTCATCTCCCTCACCTTCTAAGTAGGCATTGGCATCCCAATATCCATTGCTGATAAGAAGTTTTCTATGCACACCTAGATTGCAAGATATTTCTGAAGTTTTCAGAGAACATCGCAAAATGAAAAGACAAATACAGTCTCTGACAATACTTGGTATGATGAATTAATAACTGGATAGACCAGAATAAATATATATAGAAAAAATTAAACAAAACAACAAAGAATACATGTAAATTCAACAGAAATATATCAACTACAGAACTATCAATACATATAAATATAACTCATTGATCGATCGTTCAACCTTCAAAACTATTATCTCTATCAGATGTGTTAAAAATTTTGAAAAAAACATGACAAAATTGGCAATGTATGCCAACTAAAAAAAACCCTGAAAATTGTTCTTCACTATTGAGCTTATATCTTTTAGGATATTTAAATAATTTCTATGGTCAAGTTTGTCAATCTGCCTTCCTTCCCTTTCTAAGCAACTCCTGAACTTCTCCGGTGTATGGGTGAACATGGTATGCATATTGTTGCATAACAGAAAATACCACCATCTCCAAACAGATCAGCACATTTTGCAAAGCCTCTTGAATGTGTTCCACGTCAAGCCAGAAATGGTGGGAGCGGATAATACCGGCAGAGGCCAGTATGTCAAGTACAACTCCCTAAAAACAAAGGAAGAATTATTAATGGTTTACAATGCTAAAACCTGGATAAGAGAAGCCTATAACAAGAGAATACATGCAAGGCAGGGCAAGGAAATGCTATTATACTTGCTTTTCTCCAAAATAGCAGTAAATTATGTTTTTGTTTCACAGGTCTAATATACGGTATCAAAACATTTTGGTACATGACGTACCTGCCAGAAGCAAAAGAATACAATTCCTTTGACGCACAAAAACTTTTCCAGCGGCTTGTGGGGTTCCAACTCCTTGGCAAAGACATGGTAAAAAACGACCAGAGAATAAAGGGCCAGGGATACAGGAATGTTCAATATAATTGAGAAAACCCAACTGATCCATCCAGTATATAGGCCAAGCAATTGGAAAACTATCATTAAAATTGACAAAACTGGTCTTATGATAGCAAATTGCCATGCCCAATATTTAAGAAGCTTCAGTGTATGATGATCCAGATGCACTATGCGAGGCTGTAAAGCGAAGATAGCTTGTCAGCAGATTGTTGGAAAAATGGACACCAAATAAAAGTATTTCCTACTTAACATGATTGTTAATGGTAATCAACAAGATGCCAATTCACATTTCTTGCACCCATGGTTTTGAGGAACACAACAAAGCTGCTGCTAGTTATTGATGTAGGATCTTGGGTATAAAAACAAAAATGTACTGCAACAAAATGTAATGTACCTGAAAAAGTGTCATGGGAAATGAATGGTGAATCTCTCTACCCTTGATCCCATCAGGGACTATTTTCTGGCTCATGGAGATATTCAAATAGCTATACATCAACGCCAAGAATTTCGCAATCACCTGACACAACCAATTAAAATACTCCTTTTCGTTAATGAATTGAAGAGAAAATCAGTGTGAATTCAATTAAAATAAAATTCAACCATGCTGCAAAGAGTCGTCCCATCATTCAACTCACAGAAAGCCATTGCTGGCTCTAAGTCCAAAAGATTCGAGAAAGAAATTCAAGCAAATGGAGGACAGAAAACTACTTCCTTGGGTAAAAGCTATTATGTTCCGGCAAAGGTCTGTCTGTGTGTGTGTGTATACACAAGGCTTACAAGAGGTGCTATGGATAAGAGAGCCTACCAAGCCCTCATAACACTCTTTAATTGAATCCAAGAACATGAAGTAGATTTTGCTTCCTTCAATATCTACTAAGCCAGCAAATGCATCAATGGCATATATGGGAGCCATTAATATGATAATAATAATGGTCTTCTGCTCCTTGGCATTCTTCCAATAGAACAAGTGCTGGGATAGCAGCTGAACTGTAAAATGCATCGTCAACATTGTGCAGAATCCTGCCCCAAGCAGTGTCAACGTTCTCCGGTCCATCTGCATTATATCCATATTTGCTAAACTCTTACTTGTTCTTCGAAACCTACAGATCACAAAGAAAAAAAGGAAAACTAAATTCAGGTCAAAACAAGAGTGTATATTACTGGATCCAGGGTCCGGTGTTCAGTTGATCCTGCACACTTGCTAAAAATTACTGTAAACATTAGACATAGAAATGAATAAAAATGAATTTCCATATGGCCTCCTAGGAATCCAAATAATCCAGCAATCCATCTATAATGTATCAAAAGGTTCATCAAAGGCCAGGAAAGGGAACAAGCCGAGAGTTAAATTTTAATCCTAACACAAGCCTAGTAAGTTCTTATAATAAAATGAATTCTTTGAGTATGTTGATTTCACAGTTCATAGTTTTACAGAAATACTGGATTTTAACAGTGTCAGAGTTTTGAAACATTCCTAGCAAGTCGAGTGGACATTCTGCTTCAACATGCCATCGGCAAAATTCATCAGCAGCTTCACGTTTTCCTCGCTCGGATCGTCTGTGTCGCCAATGCATTTGTTCGTGAATCTGTTCCCCTGTAAAATAAACAACCAAGGCCTTGTTCAGTAAATATAAAAATGGGCATAAATGAAAAATAGCATGAGACGACTGTCGATTTTCATGTTACCTGAATCCTGACGTAATTGCGCCGGCTTTGCCCGAATGCCATGCTCATGGCATGATCGACATTGTGGGAAATTCCATCTTGGACGATTTTAACTACAGGCTTAGCCCACTGGCCGGCACCCCATCTCTTCACCTTCTTGTAATCGTAAGCCCAATCGAAATGCCCCGTTCCCACGGAGAGCGCCAACAAATCTTCCACGCATCACACACTTCCAAGGAGATTGATTGCGCTTCAAAGTAAATGGGAGCTGAACAGTTTCAGAGGGAGGATTGATCCACGGTTCTAGTTTTTGTAATCGTCTAACATCTAATCGTACGGTGTTCAAGGATGACAGGTAGGCAAAGAGGGGAATGGGTTTCAGAGGGAAACACCTTACGGCGTAATTAAA
>APFE031398267.1:0-13385 GCA_000404065.3 Pinus taeda | reverse complement strand
AACATCTGTCACTTTCAAGGGAGGTTTGGACTCCCTCTGAAATGTCAGTGTCCCCACCCCGACTGCTCTAACAACTTTGTCATCACCGAGTACTACCTCTACATCAGTGCCACTCTCTGAAAGCTCTGAGAAGTACTCACAGACTCTTGTCATATGACGTGAAACCCCACTGTCTACATACCAAATACCTGTAGATGCTCTGCTAATCGAGGGAAAAGCATGCTCCCTCTGAACCTGTATGGCAGGTGATCATGCACTAGAGGACTCACACATAGTGAACGGAAATTCTCAGTCAAAATGACCTGCAAAGTCCTCAATCTCTGCTGAAGCTGCCAAACTCTGGTCCTTCCCCTTCTTCTTCTTCTTCTCCAAACACACAACTGCATAGTGTCCCATCTTTTGACAATTCCAACATTTGACCTTGGAATAGTCCTTCTGTGTGTTTACCTGTTTACCTTTACCTTTGCCTCTGCCCCCACCACTGCTTGTGGAAGCCTGCTTCTTCCCTTTGCCTTTCTTGCCTCCTATCACCAGTGCTACATTCTCATCCTGCTCAACTGGCTTGGCTGCCCCAAGCTGACCTTTCCTGATCTCTGTCTGAATGCAATCGTCCCAAAACCTCTCCCATTTGGGAAGGGTCTCACGTGCACAAACCCATCAACAAAGTTCATCCATGAATGGGGGAGTCCATTTACCGCAATCCGCACCAACTCAGTGGGTGGAATGGCCTCTCCAATCGCTGCCAACTCATCTCTCACATTAGTAATCTTAGTGAGATATCCAGCTGCGCTATCATTGCCCATCTTAATGTTTTTCAGTATCTCCTTCAGAACCATTTTTTGGTTCTCATTGGTACTCTGGCTCTTTCCTCTCACATGAGGAATGCAATGGTCTTTGATTCCGTCTAGAATCAGCCTCTTACCCTTGTTGTTCTTTTTATTATAAGCAGCCAACTGAGTAGCATCAGTAGGCACAACAACAGTGTTCTGTGTGATATGCACCATGATATCTCAGACTTCAGCCTCCTCAAAGATACTTCACATTCTCTCCTTCCAAACGTTGTAATTTGTATACCCATCCAACCTTTCCTCCACCCTCAATCCCAATGACATCCTACTATCCTAAAACTGAAAAATAGCACTGCTGTAGTAAAGATAAAACCTGTTGTTTATGAAAAATCAGCTTGCTAGAATTTTCTGAGTAAAAAAATCAGCAGCTGTAATTTTTCTCTTTTGCTGTCCCAAACTTCCCTTCAGCACTCAAGCTCTGATACCATGTAAAAAAAATTGTTTTCCCACCCCGGTTTTCAGTTTCTCCTTATTTCTCCCATGTAATTAAATGCCCTTTCCCATAAACATACATTCAACAAGCTGGAAAAATAAAATTTGCTGAAAACACAAATTCTGGAAAATTTACAGAATGCTGGAAATTGCAGAAATAAAAATCAGCAGTAATAAACAGCCATTAAAACACATTAAAACACTGATATTTTTGGTCAACGTGACCCTGGAAAAACCCCCTACAACTCTTGGGGAAAACCAGTTTGAGAGCTCTTCTTTATTTTTGAAAAAATGTCTTTTTACAGTGAGAAATTTCAGCGAAAATCAACAAAAATCAGCAAACAAATTTCCAACTTATCTCGATTTCTGAGCCTCACAGCCCATAGAAAATTTCCAAACAACAATACAATGCTGCACTGCAACTGTACGGACGGCCGTACGGACGGTATGGATGGCTGTACGGACGGTACGGATAGGCTATACGGACGGTATGGACAGGCTGTACGGAACTCGATTTTTGTGCAGAAAATCAGCTGCCTTGATTTCTGTGCAAAAACAAATCTGCCTTTTACTTGCTCAACAAAAATCTGTCTTTTATTGCTGGTTCTTTCAGCTGTATTGCTTGTTCTTTCTGCTGTTCTGATTTGCTGAAGAGCTGCCTGGTATGTGTGCCAAACTGCTGCCTCTTTCTCCTTCTTGTCCAGAAATCTCCCTTGCTCTCTTGCTCTCCTTCTCCCAATCTGCTCATGAAAGAATGAATGATCTTTTCCTCCTTTTCCTCCTTTTAACCCAACCCTAAATGACTTTTGGGTGATCCCTAAATCCAATGGCTGAGATAGATTTAGATCAATGGCTGAGATTAAATGCACATTTAAATCTCACTTTCTATTTTTTAATTCACCCACTTTAATAAAGACCCACTTAGTCATTTATTTCCAAAGTCACTTTTCCTTTATAATTTTTCATTGACTTTATAAAAGTCACTTTAAAATTAGACTTAGTAACTTTATCACTTAAAGTCACTTTTAAATTAGATTTTAACTTTATAAAAATTATAAAGTCACTTTAGGAGAAAAATTAAAATCTTTTGGACACTTTTCCCTAGGCCAAAGATCAAAGCCTAAGTGAACCACCTGTCCTCCGGTACCAAATTTCAACATTCAACAAACAGATCAAGCTCAAAAAAATAACATATGCAGCCTATCCCAAGTGTAAATCACATCTCACTCTAATAGCAACCTTTCAATCACTGAAATATCTTGGGCATCTCACACAACAACCTATCACAAGTGCAAATCTACTTCACTCACTGAAACTCAGACATCACATCCATTAAAAACCTCCAACAACACCCCCTCTCAGAGGAAGCTGACCATCGCATACAAAGATAAGAGGATTTCAGTGAACATGCTCTGATACCAAGTTAAATTTCAGACCATGGTAAGCAGATTCTGCACTCAGATAATGTTAAATTCTCTTGTACCAGATCTGATTTACTTCAACAATTTATTAAAAAATCCGAAAATATTTATCTCAAATATTTCTGAAATTGTTGATAAAATAAACACGCTTGTATATTAAATCAAAAATAAAATGCAGTGGAAATAAAATGACAAGATCACTAACACTACAACAGCAAATTTGTACCCAACACAATCTTCCTCATATTATTAAACTCTGGAAAATTCTAGGTTATACCCACAGAGAATACATAGAAAATACAACTGCTGGGAACCTGGAAACTCAGCCCCACCAGGAAAATCAACTTCAAGTAAATCAACCCTCCTAAAAAAACTCGGCCCTCGAGAATTAAACTTGTCTCACCAGCAAATCAGCCCCCTTTCTTTTCACCTCGTAGGCTTGTACGGCCCCTGCACACTTGAAAAAAATTGGCCTATCTGATTATTTTGGCCTCCTGAATTTGGCCCTCCTCTTCAACAACTTAGCCTCCCTCTTTCCTAAACTCGACTTCCCTGAATTTCTCCCAAAATTCCCTGCTGCACTTCTCAATCCTCTTCAGTTTAGTCAAGCCTCTCGCTCTAGAGAAACTAGAGAAAATCACTTCCTCCACAACTGTGTGTCTTCACCTCTCCCTTAGGCATATTTTATAACTCTGTTCAGCCAAAATCCCTAACCCTAATCTCCTAATTGATCAATGGCAAGGATTAAATCCTAAGCCTCACTTGAGATCAACGGTTGAGATTATATCTAGATCACTAAATAATTTTATTATTTATCCTTAGCACTTTGGCCTAATACTCCACCCTAATTAATTAGATTAATTATTGTACTTTTCGTAAGTTAACCTTAGTAAAGAAATCATAATATCACTTACGCCACCAGGTAAGCACCTAAAGAGGCAACCAAATATCTTCTACATGCTAAGACACCAAGCCAATATAGGATACCTTCCAAGGCAACAAAAATCAACAGATAAATTAGCGTAAACCTAGGTAGACTAAAAACTGAAAACCTCAATCAAAACCATAATATCTCTATATACACTAATCCACAAAAACAGACTGCTGGAAATTACAAACAGCAAATACATAATGTGGAACACTCAATACTTCATCAATCTTCTATTCACTGAAATAACAAAAAATTACACTATTATAGCTCAAAACTAAAACTCACCAACCAACAGCATCGATCTGTCTACTTTATAGAGGAAAAAGCCACTAGGGTCTACAATCAATGTTTTCCATTCATGTGGAAAACCCTAGACTTGGAATAGAACCCTAACTCTAAATCTGCTTAGAACACTGTTCCTTCATGCATAAGCCAACTACATAGAGAAGTGTGTCCACAAAGAAAATTGATCCACGTGAAAGCGTACACCTCCGTAGGAAAGCGCACCCCATATCTAAAAATGGAAGCTTCACTAGCCCATGTCATTTGTTGAAAATCAAAACTAACATTAAAGATAGCACCAAGCTAATTCTGGAAAAGCAAACTCAAAAATAGAGAAGCAACTATTCTCAACACAGATACGTTAAATTTGAAAGAGCAGTTAATACAGGAAGTGCTCTGAGGTTGGCACATGGATGCTGTAGGATGCGTGAACTAAAGAAGTAAGATATTAGAAAAGAGAAGCATTTAGGCAAGCAAGCAGTGGAACAAATCCTGAATCCAGAATTATAAGCACATTGGCAAACTGTAGCAGAGATGGCTATGAACAATCAAGAAAGAAATCTCGAACTGTCCCAGCATGATGAAGGAGAAGGTACAATAGTGTCAAGAGAAGATGAGCTGCAAAAATATTCCCACTAGAAATATAAGAATGAGATGAAAACAAAGGTGGATGACAGAATGGTTAGAGTTGAGAATCAAGAAAATGCCCTTGAAAACCAGAAGCTAATAAGGAAACAAAACATGAAGCCAATCCCTTGGAAAGCATGAGAATCAAAAATCCGGCATGAAATGGACAAGGGATAGAAGAGTTGAATGGTGAGGGGAGAGTTAATGTACAAACCAGCAAAGTTGGGTACACACAAATCAAGGTTATTTGTAACTTAAAAATTAAAATTCAGCCTGATTTCAATTTAATGTACATTTTATATCTTATAAATTATAGTATAAAGGTAGCACAGTGAACTAGCTCAAATGGTTGAGTGCTTTAAACTTCATGCAAGGAGTTTCGGGGTCAATTCCCCAGGTTGGTTGTTCCATTGCATGCCTCACCCGATGTCGTTTCCGGATCAGGTCCCATAATCAGTGCCAACAGGTTTACAACAGATACCCTCTGAAAAATGCAGAAGTGCCTGGGGGTTTCTGAAGTTTTTACAAGCCATAATATAAAGGAAACATTTATTTCAAAAAGGACAGAAATGACCAAAAACAATCACTGGTGTTGTTAAATACATGGAGGTGCAAACTAACCACAAAAGAAGCAATCCACGAATTGTTATAAACATGTGTAGAATACGAAGTCAAAATTAGCTCATATGAAATGCCACTAGTCATAGTACTATCAGGCCATAAGAAAAATGTTGTTTTCGGTGTATTTGAAACTGCAGCAGAAAATAAAACAAGAACCTAAAAATATTATAGCTGCGAAGGCATAATAATCATTTGTCATATATTATATGAGCTGCAATATTAGGCTAAAATAATAAAGCAGACTAAAAAGGTATTCTCAAACCTGAAACAAGCAACAAACAAGACAGATAATCTTATCATTCTAACCTTGGGTTCAAGACATGACGAATATCATCAAGTGAAGGATCATTCACTTCATATCCATCTGGGAGACAATAAGCCTTTTCTGTGCGTAAATTGATATAGACGTGGTGACCTGCCTCAAGACTGTGAGTGTACGCATGGGAATTCCGACCTCTTCCTTGATAATATTTTCCACACACCAGGCAAGCATAAACGTTCAAGTTTGAAAGAGATACTGAGCAGAACTTCTCAAAGTCGAAATCTAAAACCTGTAAATTTAGAAAAAGCACAACAAATATGAGAAACTAGATCAATTAAAACAAATCTCACAGGCTTTGTTATTTGCTAAGAAAAAGGCGCCTATTAGAGTATCCACAATTGAAACCTGGAAATAAATCAAAGACAAATTTCTTATAAGAAATCAGCCAGCATTTCAAACACAAACTTCCTACAAAAGCATGCATTCAACTCAAATGTTATACTTCAACAGTCAACTTCTAGAAGCAAATACAAATAGGACTTTAAATCCAGGTCAATTAGTTCATCCACAATTGAAACCTGGAAATAAATCGAAGACAAATTTCTTATAAGAAATCAGCCAGCATTTCAAACACAAACTTCTTACAAAACACACATTCAACTCAAATGTTATACTTCAACTTTTATAAGCAAATATAAATAGGACTTTAACTCCAGGTCAATTGCAGACCCCAAACTTATGGCCTCTTTGCCTGATACAAGTTGATTCCAACAAAGCAAGATAAAGAGTGGACCCAGGCATGGATCTCTTGAGTCTTGACACATGCCAGAAGCTTCCACCACCTACGTTCTCACAAGTGCAGTGTCAAGCCTTTGAAAATTGCCTCTAAATGCAAACATGATCAACACATTGCTATCTTAGCAGAGATTTTTACAGTCAGTACTGGAAATTTTTTAGGAAATAAGGAGACTAGATATGAATCTGTGAAGGGCATGGATGGACATGAGGCACCTTGAAAACAGCTTTCACTGCAATAGCAATTTGGCAAAGCCACAAACAGAAACACATCTCACCGATTTGATTTGAAACATTGAAGATGAAATTTGAAGCTCAATAGTATACACGCCAGTGAATTTGACAGTGGGGAGAAGAGACAAGATAAGATAAAATATTTAATTAATGTCCAACATATGACCACAAAAATATGTCAAGGGGACCTAGAGACACATTCAATGCGAATACAATGTGGGAGTTCAAAAGCAATTCCTGGTAATGCTGAAACCAAGATAAAGAAAGCTAAAGAAAAAGTGCAGCATAGATAAGTATCTAACTAAGCTAATCACTAGGTCTAACAAACATCAAAGGATATATAACAGTATCATCGGTGCAGTGATACAAAGTGAGAGTCCAAGACAGGAAATTTGGACTTCTTGATGTTGATCAAGAGAGAGAAACATGAGGATGATGTCAATGGCGTCAAGATCCTCTAGGCCTAATGATTGAGGGCGAGGGGATGACCAGGGCACTAGATCATCGTCAAAGTCCTTAGGTACCATCGTGGAAACTCACGATATGATCTGTGAAAATTCCTTAAGCCCGGGAATTCCTACTGCAGCAGTGATGATATTTCTTCTACTTGTTAGATTTACATGAACAAGTTATTTGCAGTTTCCTACGGCAAACATCGAAATACATACACTACAGCCTACACCATTTAAATAATATGCCGAAACAAGAAACTGAACAATAGAGAAAGATATAGACAAATGACACAGTTTTTTTTTGGACAAACATCCCCGGAAAAACCTAATGTGGGAAAATCGGTGTAGCAAATATGGTGGTTTTTATTATTAAGCTGAAATATTTTTTAATACAATTACTGGGATGCCTTTCCGGCAATCCAGTTATAGAGAACATCACTTGGCACAAGAAATTAGTGAGATTATCTCACTCTACACTGCAAGTCTTGGCTGATCCGGCAGCTGAACCAACGAGTTCCCCGGCTACTTCTGCATTGCCACTGTTGGGCTTGCGTCAGCCTCTAAGGCCTTGTGTCAGCTCAAATGGGAGTTGATTTGCCCTCAGAAGCCTTTTCCAACCCTCCCGGCTCAAAAACATCAGCCTCCTCAACAAACTCGGACTTCTACGCTGGAGGCCTCTGTGCTGCTCTACGTGGGGCCTGTGTGAGCCCTTCCTGGCTCTGTGTCACTCTCTCAGCCTTCTACACTACCTCCTCTATGTCTCTCTCTGCCTCTTTGCTGAGTATTCTTGGCTCCGGAGAAGATCCTCCAGCCAAAACTCCCTCTGCCCCTCTCTGCATGATCACTACAAATCACTGCGTTGCCTCTAACTTCAGCAATTCGATCTGACCAATCAACTCTCTGTGTATCTTCCAAATGACCCTCAAGCCTCCTTAAATAATCTTCTCGTTGACATTCAACGGCCCAAATTAGAAGCTAATCAATGGCTAAAATCATTTATGCTTGATCCTCGTCTTCTTCTAGAAGTTACACCCAGAGTTAGATTAATACCCATTAATTATTTTAATTTCATAAGTTTAGACTTAGGGTCCCACTAAAAATAATTAATTATTTTAATAAAACTGTCTCCGTGTAGAATTTCCCAAAACGCTTTCTGGGTTCTTTGGAATACATGTGCCCAAGCCTCCCTGCAAAATTTGGGACTTAAAGCACATCCGATGCTACCAGAAATCAACACACTCTCTTAGCGAGAAATGTGCTCTAACAATGCCTCCCACTGAAGCATCACCCTAACTTCATAACATCATCCTCTGTGTTGTTGATGTCCGACATGTTGTCCACCAACTACTACGTTGCTGCTGCAACTGTATTGTTGCTGACACTGCCACTGTCAACACTACATCCGTACTACAACTCCCTCTGAATTTTTTGTATTCGCGCTGCTGCTAGCACTGCCACTGCCAACTGCCCCTGCACTGCAAACAGCTACTGCTACTACATCAGCAATGGAAAAACATCCCAAATTTCTGAACAAGTGTTCAGCATAGATGCATCTCAATGCTGAAGATCTGACTGCAACTAGTCCTACGTTGTCCCTCTGAAGCCACTGCGTTGCTGCTGCAACTTTGCACTACGTTGCTCAGACATGGCGTTCTAGCCATTGCATCTGTCACTCCAACACTCCTCTGCACCAACTGACACTGGTCCATCCTGCTACTTCTGATCTAGGCTCCGTAGCAAGGAATTGATCCAAGAAGTGGACTCCTCAAAGATCTTGCCCATTTGTATCTCTTTTGAACTATAGCTCTAAATCAGCCCACCTCCCTCCTGGAGGTATCTCGACTGTCATGGTAAACTCCTCCTCAATCTTCGCGAGCGCTGCCTTCGGATCGTGCTTCTCATCTTTGTCCTTCGTCCTGAAAGGACATTATGTTGCGTAGTGACCCATTTCACCACACCTGAAGCATTTTACCTTTAAGACATTCTTCTTCCTCCTTCATTGCTCCTACTGCCCCTTGGATGCAAGGGTTGCATTCTCATCCTCCTCCTTGGGCTTTGACCCACTGTTGTTGCTCCTGTCAAGCTTACACTTGACCAAGTCTCTCCTCAGCTCCTCTTGCTTCAAAGTTGCCCACATCTCATCCCAATTTGGCAAAGTCGCCCTGCCCAGAATACTCTGGACAAAGACTTGCCACTCTTTTGAGACTGAATTGATGGCTAGTCTAACCAACTCGGACCCTTGAGGTGTAGACCCCACAGCTACTAACTCGTCACGGGTCTCCTGAAGCTTCATGAGGAACGAACCTACGCACTCCCCCTTCTGCATTTGTGCAAATCTCAGTTTTTGCTCTAAGTACGTCTTCCACTGCTCGAATAATCCTTGATATAGTGTTGCCAAGGCATCCCACATCTCCTTAGCAGTCCCTCTGTTAGCGATGTGACAAACCACGTGATCCTTTACTCCATCCAAGAACATCCTCTTGGCCTTCGTCATTTCTGCCTGGTACTTTTTCAACGGATCTAAATCTGCAGGCACAGTCACCACGCTGTCAACATAGGTCTTGAGAGAATGCTCATCTAGAAGGAATGGCATTCTTGCCTTCTAGATGACGTAGTTGGATGCTCCATCCAACCTGTCCTAATCTCTCAGCCCACTGGTTGCCATCTCTGCCACAAAAATGTCGAACTGCTCCTCTCTGCTCTTACTGTTGTTGCTCAATCAATAAGAAAACAGACTTATTGGCGGGAGGTCTACTGAGGAAAAATTCCCTCATTGTGCTTCTCTCTCTCTTCTGACGTCTTTCTACCGAGCAAAAAATGGCCTGCAAAAAAATTGCATCCCACCAGCTCTTCCTCATGCTGAGGCTTCAGTGTTGCTCCCTCTGCCACAGCAAGGTTTCGATCTGGAAGCCCTTCTCTCTGTCGACTCACTCAGAAAGAGACTGCCTCGAAATTCAGCCCTCCGACTTGGACTGCTCAAACCCCTCTGGGGATTCGAACCGCTGCCTCTTGCAACTATTTCGATCTCCTTCTCTGCTCAGCATTGGGTTCTCTAGCACTATTCTTCTTGCTTCACCTGCACTGCTCCGATACCATGTGAAAATTCCTTAAACCCAGGAATTCCTTGTGAAAATTTCTCAAGAGGAACCCCTACTGTAGCAAACCGATGTTACTTCTCATACTTGTTAATCCATACAAGTTATTTATTGTGTTTTATGGTAAATATCGAAGTAAATACTACTGTAGTCTTCACTTAATTAAATTATAAGCGGAAACAAGATATTGAGCAAGAAAGAAAATACAACACAATAGACACCGTTATTTTTGGACAAAAGTCCCCGAAAAAACCCAATGCGAGAAAACCGGTGCAGCAGATCTAAGGGTTTTATTATTATGTAGGAGAAAATCTGAGTACAATTCTTGGACGCTCAACTAGCAATCCGATACCGAGAGAAACTAGACAAAATGAATGGTGAAATGATCTCACCCTGTCACTGGGAGAATCTGAGTCTGATCACGCTAAACTAGAGCCTTTACATATCCTCTGCGCAGAACTGCATCATTCCTACACAGTTCCCGTGTCAACCCTATTGGGTATCATGTAGCTCCTTCTTTGGACCCTCTACTAGCTGAAAAATCCGAATCTCTGCCTCCCGGTCTCACATCTCGGATCCCAGCTACTGAAACTCGATTTCCTCAGCATGAATTCGATCTCCCTCTAAGGCTTGCGTTGCCACTGCGTCAACTCTGGTGGGCCACCATCTGCCTCTCTCTAGACGTCGTTATGCCCTCTCTCTACCTTGTACTCTCGGCCTAGGAAAACTTCTTTCTTCCACATACTCACTGCCCCTCTCTGCGAGAAATCTCCTCGATCAGAATTTCCTCCTGAGAACTTATCACTTCAGAAATTCGATCTCTTGATCTCTCGGTGTATTTTCCGAATGACCCTCAAGCCCCTTATATCTTCCTGTTGGACGACCAACGGCATAGATTAACTCATAATCAAAGGCCCAGATCGTTTTGACTTGATCTCCGTCTTTTTCTAGAAATTTCACCCACAATTAGATTAATACCCATTAATATTTTAATTTTCTTAAGTTTAAACTTAGGAACCCCATTAAAAATATTAATTATTTTAATATAATAGTCTCTAAGATATCAGTCGATCTCTAGAGAGGAGATGTAAGGGGAGACATGAGGTTGCACCACTCTACAGTTTGAAGTATTTTTGGGCTCTACCTGTATCTTATTGCCCCAATTAGAAGTAAGTATGAGGTGTTCCTCCAAGTAGTCTAGTCTCATGGCAAGGCAAGATGTGCAAGAACTGAGATTTGTGGTTGAATCTCCTCATTGAAGAGGGTAAGGCATCTCTAATCGCGATATCAGAAGAAAGCGAAGAGGGATCCCCCCAAGACCTTATAAAGGTAGTGGTAGCATCCTCTAATCTCATAGAAGGGGCACCTAAAAAATAAGGTGCACCTCTATATTTGACTCATGTAGGTGGCATGCCTAGCAAATCCTATTTGGTCGAGGAATATGGTGATTTGTCTCCACTCGGAGTCTAAGATAGCCAACCCAAAATTGGCCAAGAGGTATCCAGAGTGAATGCATCCAATGTCTACAAGTGTATGAGGGATAAACGATGATGCCATCCTGCAACTCTAAAAAGTGCTCTAGGTAGAAAGGCATCTTCTCCCCTAGGTTCTCTGAAGGTGAGGTCAAAGTAACCTAGATGTACAAAATGTAGATGTCCTCTCCAATGGCCCAATTCAAATCCTCGTCAACAAGAGATGACTTGATGTGTCTATAGAGTACTTAGGAGGGTAAGGCACTGTGGGAGTGTAGAAATTAACAGAGAGAAAAAGTACAATTACCGAGAGGAACATTAACAATAACCAACAACAATACAAACATTAAACACATAATGCACACAATATTAATCCTAGGAAAACCCCAATTTCGCGGAAAAACTCAGCCAATGGAATTCCATTAGTCATTGGCTAAAACCTTGGCCAAGTCGGTCAAGTGAGCCTTCATCACTCACCTTGATGGCCCATTACAACAAAATGTTCCCAACCTTTTAAAGGCTCCATTACATGCAATCCACGCGCAAATTACCATGGCCAACCAAAAAGCCATGGACCCAAAAGCAATACCCTTGACGCGGTCAACTTTGACTATATCCCCAAGTCAGGTTTACCTAACAATCCCCCCTTAAACCTTGACATGGGGTTTCCTTGACCAAATCCAACCAAACTAGCAAAGTGAGTCAGTCTCACTCACTCTAGCCCTTACCCCCCTCAAAGTTTATACCCAGGCTATCCACATGCCCCCTATCAGCTAGGTCTTACATCAGAAATTACCACCAATTTCCCAGTGGTACGCATGACTTGCCAGACCTTACAGCAGTATGCCCATTTACATGCAATTTAAAATTTCAACTTCATTATAGTATTTTTTTTTCATTGTTGCTCTCCTTTTTCATCCTCTCGCTTTTGCACATCCGACGCTCCTTTTCCTTCATGCTCTCCTCTTGCATGCTCAGGCCACAAACACAAATAGTACCATAGGCCCTTTACATCACTCCAGGTGATACCAATTTGTTGTGCAGAGCACACACCATCCACCACTACCTTGAATCTTTAACTAAGACATGTGCTTTTATATAACCCTATTATGCTCTCTTTTTGCTTTTTTTTTAAATCTAGCAACCATTCTATTGAGATATCAAGCATGAACGCCCTCTTGATATATCACCGTGCCCTGAATTAGACCTGTTGTCGCCTCCCTTGCACACCTAGGTTAGTGTGGGAAAAATCCTCAACCCCACAAAGTATGGCTTGGTGGCAACCTAAGAGAAGGGGTTGTCACCTATGAAGGTTAAATGAAAATGTGAGTTCTCTAGGAAACTAAGGTTAGTGAGACTACTTCAAGATATGAGCAAGCTTATGAATATATGAGCAATATAAAGATGATAATCAATACAACATTCAGGAGATAAGCATGTGAACTAGTGCCTTATAAATAATTACTCAAATGAATTAATAATTACTTGCTCAAATAGATATTCAGAGTAAAATGACAAGTAGTCCTGCAAAATAAAACAATGTTAGAAGAAATATCAAATATCACTTGCAAGATACAAATCGTTCTTGTAAAGAAATGTTCAAGTAAAGATAATGTCATTCCATGATCATAAACATCAAGCACATGTAATAGCAATTTGTCAAGTACAATAAAGATGGCAAGATGAAAATCTATACTAATCGCTGTTAAAATCTCTGTTTTCCCACCCCGGTTTTCAGTTTCTCCTTATTTCTCCCATGTAGTTAAATGCCCTTTCCCATAACCATACATTCAACAAGCTGGAAAAAATAAATTTTGCTGAAAACACAAATTCTAGAAAATTTACAGAATGCTGGGAATTGCAGAAATAAAAATCAGCAGTAATAAACAGCCATTAAAACACATTAAAACACT
>APFE031398266.1:0-13339 GCA_000404065.3 Pinus taeda | reverse complement strand
AAAAAAATTACCATTTTTAGTAGCTAATTACATGTTTTTTATTGAATATTCGCTTACATTCTATACGTATGAATTTTCAAACTAGAATAATCACATGTAATACTATACATAGGAAAAATAGTAAATCCTTAAAAAATACCCTGAATGAGATATGGAGAAATCATACTCCACCCCTTATCCAAGACAAATTTTCCCCAAACTAAATATGTACCATTTCAAAAGTTAGAGTTCCATTAGATTGTTAAAAACTTTTCCCACATAATGTTGCCCCAATGGTTTTGGCCCATTTTAAAACAATTCAGATTATCAAATTTCTAAAAAATGAGTGGTAGGAATGAAACTTTTCATCATAAAAAAAAAACGAAAGAAGAAGAAGAAAAAAAATAAAAATTCCTTTGCTAAAAATGGGGCAATTTGAGTGCCCCTTATCAAATTCCCCATCCTTAATTTATGCACTCATTGTAGACCATATCCAAAGTGAGCCATTATTCACTTTTATGCGAATTGACCTTGCCAGAGACTTTTTAATTTCATTGAACTTTCATTTGCATCATGGAATCCATCTAAGTCTCAACAAGCCTACTTTTTAATTTCATTGAACTAACATTTAACATTCCAACACACCTACTTTTTTATTTTATTGAATGTTTTTTTCACATCATGCAATCAAGTTGTTATCCATTAAAACCCTATCATTTATGCATATATATATATGTCCTTGTGTTTTCTTCATTAATAATAATAATAATAAAAATATAGCACAATGGAATTTACTATGCCCATTGTTGTGGCTATGAAATTATTAAATTGAAATGTGTCATCCTAAAATTAATGAAATGATTAGATTGAAATAGCTTGTCTTAAAATTAAAATTATGTAAAAATTTATGTAAATAAGAGAGTAAGGCCAAACAAAATGACCTTCTATGCACTTTACCAGAAGCATGCCAAAATTTTCATTCATAAATTCTGTCTAATTTTATCAAAATCCGCATCCATGGATTGGCCTCTTCATTGTTAAAGATAGTTAATTACAACAGCATGGAGAGTTATCTAAAATTAGAGAATCAGTTAACTGAGTCAAACTGATCCAAGTCGAGTTAAGTCATGTTTTGGGTAAAATTGAATTTAGTGTGTGGTTGCTTGTCAAAGTTATTTTGAGTGGATCACTAGTCGAGTAAATATAAATACCCCTCATTGGGTTCATTGTAATAATCAAGTTTGTGTGATCAATAGTTTTGTGTGTAAAATTTTGTGTCTTTCCTCTTCTTCCTTTCCAACAAATTGATATCAGTGCCGAAAAAAAAATACAAAATCTGTGGAGAGCAGAGAGCCCATAAAAAACAAAGTAAAAATATCTAACAATTTGTTTTTTGTAAACTGCGTTACAGAATTCTCGCATAATTAAAGAGTTAAAATTGCAACAGTTAGGTGCGAAATTCACACTTTCTTAATGCAAAAAAAGAGAGACAAGCCCGTGAGGTATTAAGAAGAGGCGAAGTCATTGAGCACATACAAAAGTCAAAGTTTTTAAAAATGAATCACGTGGCTTCAACATTACATTATTAAAGTTGTTTTTGAATTACGTGGAGTATTTAAAAAAAACACGAAAAAGTGCCAAAGAGAGTAATAATAGAGATGTGAGGTATCAAGAAGAGGCGAAGTCATTGAGCCAATACCAAAAGTCCAAGTTTTTAAAAATGAATGACGTGGTTTCAACATTCACGTGGGTTCAATATTACATTATTAAAGTTGTTTTTGAATTATGTGTAGTATTAAAAAAAACGAAAAGTTACCAAAGAGCTTTAAAAGCTCCCGTGGTTTTTTTTAAGTAATAATAGAGAGGGGTTTTTACAAAGTTTTGTTTATAAGGATTTTTTTATATACAAAATAACAATGGGTTATCATAAGAAAAGTTTTTTTTGTAAATTTGGAATATGCCTTAAAACTATTTATATTTGGTTAAGAGTTCGTTTTCCTCGGACGAAAAAAACGGGTTATCGATCCAAGACTTAGAGGCATTTGGCGGGAGTGAAAATATGTCCTATTACGGACCACCAACAGGTTATTCCAAGTGACATGGTTTTCCTTGAATAACGATGATGAGTCAGCGTGCATTCGCAAATAACAACTAGACATGGTTGTCCTCATTATTGGTTTGACACTGAGTTATGATAGGTTTTCCCACCTGTGGAAAAAAAGAAAGGTTCTTTTGCCAAAATAAGGTTTTTTTTTTAATATGGCATCAATAAGCTTCCAGTTATAGTTTCCACCATTTACAGGGAAGGATTATGATGTGTGGGCCATTAAGATGGCGACCACGTTGAAAGATCATGAAGTTTTGGACCATGTCATGAATGGATTTCCATAACCTAAGAATAAAGCATAAGAATGAGCCTTCAGTAATGCAAAGAGGGAACCGTGGAAGAAAGACAAAAAGAAAAATGCACAAGCGTTGCAACTTATCTAGTAGGGAGTGGACCCAGCAATGTTCCAAAAGATTATAACCATCTCATCACCAAAGATAGCATGGGGGACTTTGGGGACAAGCTATAAAAGTATGACCAAAGTTAATATTGTTAAGTTGCATAATACTATAAGAGATTTTGAAAGTCTGCAGATCAAGGAAACAAAGGACATCGATTCATTCATGAATCAAGTCTTGACTGTTGTAAATCAATTAAAAATTTATGGTGATGATATTAAAGATCAAACAGTGGTTGGGAAGGTCCTTAGATCTTTGTCTACCAAATTTGGCATTGTAGTAGTAACCATAGAAGAAGCCAAGGCTTTGGAAAATTGATAGTTGATGAGTTGATGGGATCACTTTTATCTCATGAGCAAGGGCAGACAGAAATACATATTCCACTTTAGAAACCGCTTTCAAAAGTCATGTTTTTATTTCAAGAGACAGAGGTCAAGGCAAAGGTAGATCGAGAGGTAAGAGACAAGGCAAAAGACATGGTGATGAGAGAGATGGAAGAGAAGAGCAAGAACATGAAAGTGGAAGCAACAACAAAGGCTTCAACAATAATCAAAGAGTTGACAAATCAAAGGTGAGATGTTATTATTGCAATAAATTTGGTCACTATCCTCGTCATTGCATGAAGAAGATAGTTGATCAAGGAAAACAGAGAGCTAATGTAACTGCAGAAAATGTTGATTCCATGTTCCTAGCTTGCCATACCATGCATGAACCTTCTGATAATGTATGGCTATTAGACAATGGTTGCAGTAACCACATGATAGGCAACAAGAATTTGGTTGCAAATTTGGATCATTCTAAGAAGATAAAGGTAAAGTTGGGCACTGGCAAGGCTATAGATGTAGATGGAAAATGAGTGGTCAACAATATGACTAAGCAGGGGGGCCAAAGACAATCTCAGAGGTATATTATGTCCCTGGTCTTAAACATAATTTGATGAGTGTTGGAAATTTAATGCAGAAAGGCTACAAGGTTATTTTTCAGGGACAAGAGTGTGTTATATATGATAAGCCTCTAAATAAACAACTAATATCAAAGGTGCAGATGACGAGGAACATATTCTTTCCTCTAATTATGAATTACAGTGATCAGGTCAATTCTTTTACAATTGCATGTTTTAATGATTACTAGTTATGCCACTTTTGGATTGGACACTTGCACTTCTCTGGTTTAAGATTGTTGCAGTTAAAAAAAATGGTTAGAGGATTACCTCTCATCAAGGAACCTTCCAGTACTTGTGAATGTTGCATCTTGGGAAAGCAACACTGTGAGAGTTATTTGAAATAAGTTGCATATAGAGAAAAGCAACCATTAGAGTTGGTTCATAGAGACATGTGTGGACCTATGAGGACGCAGTCGATTGGTAGAAGTTGTTACTTCCTTACCTTCATTGATTATTTTAGCAGAAAGACATGGGTTTATTTCTTGAAGTAGAAATGTAGAACTTTTGCGAAGTTCAAAGAATTTAAAGCCTTAGCAGAGAACCAAAGTAATTGGAAAATCAAGGTATTGATGTCAGATCATGGAGGAGAATATGATTTGAAAGAAATCCATGATTATTACAAACAACATGGAACCATTAGACAATTTACAACTAGATACACACCGCAGAAGAATGGTGTAGCAGAGAGGAAGAACAAGCCAATTATGAACATGGAAATGAGCATGTTGAAAGGAAGAAACTTTTAGAATGAGTATTGGGCAAAAGCAGTTGCATGTGTTGTTTAGGTGATAAAAAAATCCCATACAAAGAGTGTGATGAACAGAGTACTAGACGAAGCATGGTCAGGTATGTCTTTGATCTATAAATGCAAACTTGAAGGTAATAGGAAAATTTGCAAGTAAAATTTTACGTCTTTTAGGTAATGGATCACTTTACAAAAACGCATAAAATTGTGGTTTTAAAACTCATTTACAACATAAAAATAAATACAAATATATCATATACAGGATCACAAGACAACAAAATGATAAAGGAGTTCACCCCTCTCCTGGGCTACATCTCCTGGTCCATCTTCCAATTTTGGGTCTCTTTAATTAAGTGCTAAAATTTGTGTTTACAATATTCAGAACGTAAAATTATGTCTCAAATAGCTCCAGAATAATCAAAAACCCCAAGTTGGGCGTTTGTTGGGCTCAATTTGGCTAAAAACTGAAGAAGTTATGCTCTAGAGAAGTTTTTATGCTAACTGCTCTACAAACTGCACTCTCTTGCTAATTATTCTACAAATTGTGCCTTTTCTAGAACCGCCAAGCACCCCTTTCCCTCGGCGCTGGTGATTCGCGCCGGTTTAGGTGCATTTTGTTGGTTCATTTAAATGGCCAATGACTCCCATGAGCGGAAAAACTAGGCCATATGGACAACATAGGGCCGAGGGTTGGGCCTTAACGCCTACCCCCGCCATTTTAGCACCTTTTTCTCTGGGAACGTGGTCTTATGGGTGCCATAGGTCGAAGGCTAGGCTAACCACCCACCCTTCCCGTCGAACCCCTTCACCGTCTGTGCACTGGATCACCTGGGTTGCCATAGATATTGAAGTTGGTCCCCCTCTGTAGCGATCTTCGCCTTCCACCTTAGCGACGGTTCGGTGCCATTGTTATATGGCTAAGGGCTAGGGCTCTAACATAAACCTCTTCACTGGCGCTCCATTAAACTTTGGCGTTGGGTCCTGTGGTCGGCATATGACCCTGGGGCTGACCCCCTCCTCGCACCTGTCGCCAAGCACCCTGCTTTGTTCCACCTCCTATTACATGTTTTACAATAGGAGCTTGGGATAGAGCTAAGCCCCAAGCCCTTTATCGCTCTGCTCGTGGTCTCGTGGGTTGCGTAGTGTCCAGGGGCTTAGTCCCGACCCCTTCCCCCAACACTTCAGTGTTGAAAGTTTAAATATGGTTTCACAGCAATGACTGTTAAGTAACACCCACAACCTATTGGTAAGGCGCTTGACTTGTAAACTGGAGGTCACCCATTCGAATATTGTGGAGGCCATTTCAGACCTCAACCAAAATTTTACGCTGTGTCAGGGTGCCATGTGGCAACCCATGACTGGGCCACGTGGTGACCCATCATTGGTCTAAATAAAATATGTCACAACCAATCAAGTGCGCCCGTAATTCAATCAATCACGTGAGGCCACTTGGCATCCTGCCATTGACCTACGAGGTACAATCAACTTTCCCAGTCACCCTACCTAGTGAGTGTATGGACTTCCCAGTCAACAATCCTGCATCCAACCTACAAATGTTTTACGTATTTGGGAAAACGACCATAACGCGATATCAGGAGCATATGATATCAGTTTTGAGCGATTCAAGTTACGTTGGATTCAATTAGGCGATGAATCAAGTAATGGTAAGAGCTAAATACTTCTGCATGGAGCGTTATCTAAAATTAGAGACTCAGTTAACTGAGTCAAACAGAGTCAAGTATTATTTTGGGTAAAGTCAAATTTAGTGTGTGGTTGCATGTCAAAGTTATTTTGAATGGGTCACTACTCGAGTAAAGATAAATATCCCTCACCAAATTCAATGTAATAATCAAGTTTGTGTGAGCAATAGAAAAACTACAACTAATGTTTTTATTGTGTGTTAAATTATGTATCTTTAATCCTCTCCCTTCCCAACATTCACAATATAACCAATATGTCTTAAACAATTATTTGGTGTGAAATATCGATCTCTATAAAAGACAATTTTGCTTCACAACATTCAAAATTTAACTAATTTAACACTCGAGAATACACAAACCTTTTGACGGCATACTTTTGCACCTTCTGGATAATTAGCTAACTAGCATTTGCACTTAATGTTGCAAAGGAAACGCCGTAAGGCATAGGGTTTGAAGGAATATTGAAATGTATTGTCTCCTATGTTGTGTAGGGTTGGTGGTGAATGTATTAAATATTCATTGATGGAATTTCCTTTTTCAAGTGCAAAGTAATATTCTTATAGAAAAATAGGTGGAAAATAGAATGGCCCTTGAATTCTTCAAGTAGTGTATGGAAGACTTTTTTTTAGAAAATGTTAGCTCTCTTCCATGTGTGGTGTCATGAGAAACATGGATGATGGAAACCATCTTCTAACCTTTTCACTATACAATTTAAAACCAAATAACATAAAATTGTGATTTTTCACTATTTAAAATAATTTTTTCATGCATAAATAAATTCAGCACCAAAACACCCAATTTTATCAAAATAAAAAAATCATTTCATTTTCATTAAATAAGACATTCATCCATTTCCTTTCCATTTAACACCCAAAAATTTCCTTTCCATTTAACACCCAAAAATCATTTCATTTTCATTAAATAAGACATTCATCCATTTCCTTTCCATTTTTTACATTTTTCTCTAAGATGACTAAGACATTAAGCCTAAGTAAACTGCATTTTCCTTTCCATTTTCCTCTAAAACTGAGGACCATTTTCCTCTCTAAAATGATTAAGAGATTAAGCCTAAATAAACTTCATTTTCCTTTCCATTTTCCTCTAACACTGACTACCATTTTCCTCTAAAAGCGACCAAGTAAGACATTAAGCCTAAATAAACTTCATTTTCTTTAAGACGTTCATTCATTCATTTTCATTAAGACTTATTAAAGACATTCATTCATTTTCATTAAGACTTAAGTAAGACACTCAACCTAAATAGGCTTACATTTTTCTCCACTTTTCTCAAAATAAGACATTAAGCCTAAATAAACTTCATTCATTTTCATTAAGACAGACGTTCATTCATTTTTCATTAATACTCAAAATAAGACACTAAGCCTAAAATAGACTTAACCAGAATTAACCATTAAACCCAAACATTAGACCCAACCAGATTTAACCATTGGACCCAACACTATATCTCATTATTATTATTATCAACAAAATGGGCAGAGATATTAACCATTAACTCTTTAATGAGAATTAAAGAGTAGACTCACTCAACGCAATATCACATCCTGATTATAAATAAACGATGGATTGTATCATGATATTATTACATCTTAATCAATTTATAGTATTTTTATTTTTAAATTTTCAAATGATGAGTCGAAAAATTTTATTTGATGCTTGGTTAAATTTGGAGATAGAAATTTCTTGTAAAACAGTTAGCCCATGTTAAAAACTATCTTACAATATGTTACAATATACAACATGTTAGACACCTAACTATTCTTTTAGCCATACCAATAAGAATGTCATCTAAACAAAAATAAAGATCAATGATCTGCTCCATCGATTTAGAGAATAAGAAGTTTCATCTTTTGAAATGGATATTACAATACAAAATACGGCTACACGCGCGCAGGTAAACGCCAAACTACCAAACTAAAAATCAAAGAAAATCTTACAAAAGTTAACCCTCCCGAAATCTCTCACAAAATTCGTTTGCGTCTGGAGTCAAAGACTTACTCTACCTCCTCCATCTTGCTCTCCTCCTGGATGGAGACTTGATTATGAGGCAATTCCGAGGAAAAAAGCTACGTCTGTGAGCTTAACCACTCATGCTTACTGGAACCTTGCAGGGCATAACAACAGTAGGGATATACTGGACAAATCTGTCAAAATATGGGCTTCACATTATACTCCCACAGATGATCATCTGATTCCAACAGGCCAGATATTGCATGTGGAGGGAACTGACGATTGTTGGCACCAGAAGTAATAAAGTGAAGAGTAGGCAGAGGCCCCCTAGGTTTGATAACAAATATGTTCTCGACGGCCCCAAGTTGAAGAATGGACTGAGGATTGCTGCGAGGATGAAGGATCCTTGGAGTCGTAGGGTGATGGAGGTGTGGTCCACTGCTCCAGGGATGCAGTTCTATACCAGTAATAATCTCAAATACACTGTGGGCAAAGGGGGCTTCCTGTACAAGCCACACACAGCACTATGCTTCGAGATTCAGGGTTTCCCCAATGCAGTGAATCAGCCTAATTTCCCCTCTGTCATTGTCCAACCCGGCCACAGCTACAGGCAGACAGTGCTCTACAGGTTCTCACTGGATAAAGTTCGCATATGACATCTTTCCTTTTTTTGGTCTTTTCCCATTGTAACTCCAGTCCAGCAATAAGAGAATAGAACAAATAATGCTCTACAAGTTCTCAGTGGGTAAATAGATTCTTGTGTTCATTATTTCCATTCTAAGTCCAGCAATAAGAGAATTCTCGGAGAATCTGTATATGTCTGCATCTGTGCTTTCCCGTCGTTAAATGTGTGTATTACCGAACAATGCTTTTCATTTGGCAGGGAATTTCGTTTTCATTCGACTATTAGCATTTGGTGATTTGAGTTTTCTTAAATTATATATTTTGAATTCCTGTACCTTCCAGTTGACATCACAAATATAAAATCAAGTGAAAGAAAATCAAGACATGATCTATGTAAGGGAGATTTCATTTAGGTGGAACACAAGCAGTTCGAACATAATTTTCTGCAGAAAAAATAAAATAAGAAACTATTGGGCATCGCAGTTTCATTATCTGGATAATGCCCATGAAATGATGATAATTCCCAAAGCAAGCCTTGATGAGCCCCAGATGATGAACTGGTCGGGCATACTCACTAACCCAAATGTTTTCCAAGCCCGTTGAGAGCTGAATTCTGTTCAAACACTGTCCGATTGAAAGACAACTTGTTATTGTTAGATTGCTTACAATGACCTGGAAAGAACCCTTCTCAAAGAACCCTTAAGTAGTGAACTTACAGTAGTTTATTATCATAATTAGTGTCAATGCATCTTGGATACAAATTTATAATGGCAGAATGTTGGGAGTGTCAACTGCATTTTGGTCCCATTCAAGTCTATGACCAACAAAATCCCATCGATCGCAATTAGAATCTGGCATGCCCCGGATCCTTCACGTCTTCCATACTCCTGAACATTCTTGCCTCAGAGCAGATAATTGAGTATGTGTTTTTGCTCATGAAATAGTATTGTACAGTTAAATTAAATTTGCAGTTACATGGTGAATGAATGTCTGGGTGCCTTCTTCTTTTTGCAGCTCTGCATTTATGTTGCTAACCAAAGGCCTGTAACAAAAATATTGCATTTATGTGGATAACTAAAAGTCTATAACAAAGGCGTAAAAGTATGTGAACATATAATGATGGATTTCATACTAATGACAGAGTGGTGGCATGGTATATGTGAACACAGGAGGGTTGAGAGGCTTCGACAATGTGCTATGGAAAGTGCAAAAGTATAGAGGAGGGAGGAAGCCATCTATTCAGTTCACTTACCACAGTGTGGACGGCGAACAAGGTGAATCATCTAGATTTAATGTGGATTTAGAATATGGGTGGGAGGCCTAATTCTCATCTCATTCTTGTTATTATTGTACAAAATTATTTAAATTTAAACACCTTGACATTTTCAATAATCAAAGTATTGTAATTCAACCCAGCCATCATAATTCCGACCAGAAAACTCACCTGAAAGAACGGGATATTTTCTCCTTCATTATTAATTATTAATATTGTTGACATAGATATTGGGCGTAGCAGCTAATAGTAAATCTTTGTTTGCTGTTATTTAAAATAAAAATAATGTTATGTAGGTTTTCCTGGTGATCTGGATGTATCAGTGGCTTATACAATAAGTGGAGACATGGAGGTGAGACTTGATTATGAGGCAATACCGAGGAACAAAGCTACGCCTGTGAGCTTAACCACTCCTGCTTACTGGAACCTTGCAGGGCATAACAACAGTAGGGATATACTGGACAATTATGTCAAAATATGGGCTTCACATTATACTCCCATAGATGATCATCTGATTCCAACAGGCCAGATATTGCCTGTGGAGGGAACTCCGTTGGACTTCAGGAAAGAGACGATTGTTGGCACCAGAATCAATAAAGTGAAGAGTAGGCAGAGGCCCCCTAGGTTTGATAAAAAATATGTTCTGGACGGCCCCAAGTTGAAGAATGGACTGAGGATTGCTGCGAGGATGAAGGATCCTTGGAGTCGTAGGGTGATGGAGGTGTGGTCCACTGCTCCAGGGATGCAGTTCTATACCAGTAATAATCTCAAACACACTGTGGGAAAAGGGGCTTCCTGTACAAGCCACACACAGCACTATGCTTCGAGACTCAGGGTTTCCCCAATGCAGTGAATCAGCCTAATTTCCCTCTGCCATTGTCCAACCCGGCCACATCTACAGACAGACAATGCTCTACAGGTTCTCACTAGATAAAGTTCGCATATGACATCTTTCCTTTTTTTTTGGTCTATTCCCATTGTAACTCCAATCCAACAATAAGAGAATAGAACAAATAATGCTCTACAAGTTCTCAGTGGGTAAATAGATTCTTGTGTTCATTCTTTCCATTCCAAATCCAGCAATAAGAGAATTCTCGGAGAATCTGTATATGTCTGCATCTGTGCTTTCCCGTCGTTATATGTGTGTATTACCGAACAATGCTTTTCATTTGGCATGAAATTTCGTTTTCATTTGGCTATTAGCATTTGGTGATTTGAGTTTTCTTAAATTATATATTTTGAATTCCTGTACCTTCCAGTTGACATCACAAATATAAAATCAAGTGAAAGAAAATCAAGACATGATCTATGTAAGGGAGATTTCATTTAGGTGGAACACAAGCAAGCAGTTCCAACATAATTTTCTGCAGAAAAAAAAAAGAAACTATCGGGCATCGCAGTTTCATTACCTGGATAATGCCCATGAAATGATGATAATTCCCACAGCAAGCCTTGATGAGCCCCAGATGATGAACTGGTCGGGCATACTCACTAACTCAAATGTTTTCCAAGCCCGTTGAGAGCTGAATCGTACCAGACATTATAAACCGTATTCAAAACATTTCAGCGCACATATTCTTGACAAATTCACAGTTCCTCGTGCTCTCTCTCTGCATACATGATCACAATACCCTAGTGCACTATATTAGGCGAAAACCCAAACACATCACGTGAGGAATAGTCAGAGACTACAGCTCTGGACAAACCTTCAATCCATCGGCCGGATCAGAATTTTCTTCATCGTATTTCAAACCCTGGCTTCGTGCTTTTTCCTGCCACTGCGTTGATAAATCCCGTACAGCAAAGGCATTTGCCCCGGCCCTCCTCTGCAGCCTACTGGCTATTTGTGTGTGCACGACAGACCAAGTGGGTAGGGTAGACATACGGGCAGATAATCGGATGGCAATTTGTGTGTGCACGACAGACCAAGTGGGTAGGGTAGACATACGGGCAGATAATCCGATGGCAGATAATGGTTGAATCGTCTAACAATAAATCCGACGGTTAACATTAAGACAGAAAGGCGTCTAGGGGAGTTCATTTCAGAGGGAAACGCCTTACGGCGTAATTACTCCACTATTGGTTTTCAAATACACTAAAAAATTGAGTGTTGATTTCATATACAAGGCTAACCTTACACCCGGGAACTCTAATCATAGTTTAATCAAGATAAAAAAAAATTAATATTTCAGATCTATGATAGTCTTCAAATCCACATTCAAAGATATGATTGAATGCTACTACAAGGATGAAAATGCAATTTTAAGATTTAAGAAGCATATTTTACTTTTAATTTTTAGAAAGAAAATTTTACAAAAGAAATTCTAATGCTGTTGGTTACAATTACCCAGAAAAACAAAACAGAACGGATACAATAATTCTGACATGCCATAAGCATTGAAGAGGGAAAGTAACATACCTTGAACATAATTATTTCAAATAATATCAGACTTCAAGCAATTGCTATATATGAACAATGAAACCTTAAATGCAAATGATTTCCATCAAAGACCAGATATCATATCTTCAAATCTCAGCCTAACCTCATACCAACGAGCACAATCAGACCAAGTTTCTTGTTGGGATCTTAAAAATGCTATTATTGGCGAGAGCAAGGATGAAATCAAGTGCCAAGGAACAAATTTACAATACCATAGCTCTCTGCGCAGGATTGAGTATTATAAAATTCAAATAAAAGTACTTCTATTATTAACTATTTCAATATTACGAGAGCTTGAAGTCTGTAAGAACATTTGAAGGAGTTTAAATGCAAAAAGAATCCATCAAAGATGGTATTTTATACTTTTGACTTGTAACTACAAATGGGGTGGCTAAATTAAAATCAATTTTGGGTTGCAATGATAATATTACAAAGCTTCAAACTTAACAATTTACAATGGGCATAATCCTCATCACCAGAGAATGAATCTAGCCATGCAGGCCAAATTTCAGATTGCCTTTAAAGGATCATGTGCAAGGGTGACTAGACCAGCCAGAAACCACAAATACAAGAAGAAATTTGCCTTATATGAAAAACAGAATCTCAGAGTATTGTCCCCAGAACACAAGGTTGGACTGTTGTATATGAAATGAATTACTTCAAGCACATTAAGAAGCTAACAGTACTATGAAGAACAATACATAAAAAATATAGATAAAACAATTAAAAGCCCAATGTGTGAGCCAAAATGCTGTAACTTTCATATATGATTCAACTGATAACTACATTATTAAATAGGAAAACTAATACTAAAATCAACTTTGGAATAATTCTACTGCAATTACCACTATTTTTTAGCACTTTCCAGCAGCACTGAGAACCCTAACAATCTGCTGCTTTAATCCCTAACAATCTGCTGCTTTATTTTTGCAGAGAACACAAAATCTGTTGGCTACTTTGTCAGCTAATTACATAACTAATTAAGCATTAATTCTAACACTCCCCCTTAATGATTAATGGGGATTTACTATCTTATCTCTTATTGCCAAAAACTGATCTTTTGCCACTGCTTTGGTGAAGATATCTGCTAGTTGATGCTGAGTATTTATATGCTTTAATTCAACATCCTTCTTCTGCACCAAATCTCTAATGAAGTGATATT
>APFE031398250.1:8690-49096 GCA_000404065.3 Pinus taeda | reverse complement strand
TAATTCATTTAGTAATTTAAATAAAAAATAATCATTAAAAATTCAAAACAAAAATTATTGGATACATTTTTCTCCACCCAAGTTTGAGTTTTTAATAAAAATAACTAATTCATTTAGTAATTTAAATAAAAAATAATCATTAAAAATTCAAAACAAAAATTATTGGATACATTTTTCTCCACCCAAGTTTGATCGAAAATAATAAAACAATATCAATTCTAATAAGCATATAATATAATGAAAAAATAAAGGATAGTTAAAGTAGTTTAAATGATGGTTATATAAAAAGAGATATGGTGTTGAAGTATGCAAAAATGAAAATCTGAAAGTTTAAATTTTTGGAACTTAATTATTATTATTAGATATTCATATTCATGATTGATCTTTGATAATGCAAATAAAATAGAAAATTAATAGTGGAAAAAATGTATTTATTTTTTTTATGAATATATTTTTGGAATTTAGATTATTTATAAAATTACAAAATATCTTAAAAAAATAGAAAGAATGGAATTATTGTTTCTTGTGATAATGAAATGAAACTTACTTTCCATATATTATACAACTATTTCATAAATGTCAAAAAATAGTTGTAATATGTTTCCACAAAAACATAACTACATCCATTAAAAAATAATTATTTACCAAATCACTAAAACTAAATATTTTTACATTATTATCTATAAAATAATTTATAATAATAAATAAATTAACATTAATATTGATCTATCTCTTATTTAATTCTCTCCATAAATAAAATGAAACTCCATATAATTTTTTTTTGAGTAAAATGATAGCTTCGTGACATTAATCCAAATATCAATTCAAAATACCAGTATGCATAACTTTATTATGTAACAAAGTTGACCATTATTTCTGGCTAATTTCAAAAATTAAAATACATACATATTTATAGTTCTACCTAATAATTTTTTTTAGATCATAACCAGACTCTTTGAGAACACATAGGTACACTATATAACCAAATGCCTTATAGTTTGAAAGGTTTCAAAAACTAGATTTTCCACATTGTATTTCATAGAGCAACATATGAGCAACATATAGATACACTATACAACCAAACGCCTTAGAGTTTGAAAGGTGTCATAAACTAGATTTTTCACATTGTATTTCCCATAAAAAAGGAAGATTCAAGTAAAAACAATATTACCTATGAGAGTAACAGGTATTTTCAAATTTACAAAATGTTATATATGTGGGATAGAAGTTTGACAAAATTCTTTTCCAGTAGAATTTCGAATATATTTTTATAATAAAAAAAATTGCCCGACAACTCGAATACCAATGCAATCTTCATTTATAAATTCCGCTCCTACTGCAAAGCCAGTTGAAGGTCTGCGACAAAATCCTACCCTACATAATGATAACGATACAAATGAATTAACAAAAATAACTCAAAAATAGTTATATAACGAAGCCTCTTACCTTGGGATGGAATTATATTATTAATTTATTTCAATTTCAGGTAACATGATCATAATGATTATAATTTACTTAAATAGAGTTTAATTTATTTTTAAATGTGCTTTTATTTATTATTTTAATTATTTTTAATTTTAGTTATTTTTTTATTTGAAATTATTTATAGTAATTTAGTTTAGTTTATATATTTTATATATTATTTGCAATTTTAGTTTTTAATCATAGATCTTCTTATTTTATTTTAATATTATGGTCGTATTATTTTATTTTTTTACTTATTTATTAAATTTATATTTTTTAGTTGTTTAAATTTTTTTATTAGTTGTTTTAGTTATGTTTTTTAAATGTGGTTTAGTTATTTACTTTATTTTATTTAATTATTTTAATTTTTAATTGAATCTTGATACTTAATTTTAAAACTATTTTAGTTTAATTTAAATTTATAAGTTTGTTTGGATCAGGGTTGGAATTTGACGGGCCTGTCACAAGGCATTTTGACCGTATTTTATGTTTAAAAATTTAAAAAAACCGTTTTTTGTGATGGGTTTTCAAAGTTATAAAATGTATTTTTGACTCTTTATTTTTTTACAAAAATGTCATTACTACCCTCTCAAACAACAGTCTTGGAATCTAATCCTCATAATATATTTGGAATCCATAATATTTGTTTTCATTGAAATAAATTAATTTCATGTTATTTAAGGTTATAGGTTATAGGTGTATACTTGATAGTACGTATTTAGTCGTAATATATTATATTGAGTGATTAATAATTAAGTAGCGTAATATTTAGAATTTATATTATAATATTTGTTTTTATTTATATAAATTAAATTCATACTTTATATTTAATAAATTAAATAAATTAAATTTGTTGGGTTTACAAAAAATTTAAACTTCACCTAGATTTCATCATATTATGATGGTAGAGAGGATGGGCATTGTGGAGGATAGTTTTTGGTCAACTCTAAAGTTTTTGAGATGGAATTTTTTGTTTGGAATTTTTTTTTGTTTACATTGGTGGAAGAAATCTATTTGTTTTCACTGAAATCACAACATTTAAATTATCTAAAGAAATTAAATTGAGAAATTGAAATAGGAGTAGAAAATGATTAATATTTGTTTCCAAATGTATTTCTCTTATTGGATGGTTTGGAAGTTGGTGGTACTTCTTATGCCTTTTAGGTGTCATAATTTATATTTTTGTATTAAACATTATAATTAGATAATGTTCATAAATTATCTTGGAATTTGCATGGAACTTAATCTTATTAGCATCTATAATATTATGTGGCATAATGTAAATTGTTGGCTTTAAATGATAATTAATGTATGAAATTGGATAACCATCAAGCTTTTACCTTGGACTGGATTATATACCTTCTAATGAGAAAATTGTCAAAAATGTTCAACACTTTCTATTGAAACCTCCACAATTGAGGTTTTTCAAATTTTGGTTTTTTTCCTTACGATAAATATATGAAAATTATCAGCATAATTATTTATTGAATGGTAATTTTTTAATGAAAACATTATTAGTGAAGGGTTCATTTATTATGAGAACATCACTCTTGAAGGGCAAAATTTTTAATAGAACGTTTCTTGACGGGAAGCATAAGGACCCAAAACGTCAAAAAAAAATTGTATGACGGGTAAATAGAAATCCAAATTCCTACCCTGGTTGTAGCACTATTGCATAACATACTTAAAAACATTGGTTCTATAGTTAAGAGAGAATTGATAGTTTTGGATAAGCATCATAACATCAATTCACTTATCTTTATGATGTGCACTTATACCTTACCTAGATAATACAAATTCGTTTGAGTAATAATTGTATATATTATTTATTGTGTAATTATAATTATTTTTATTTTATATCAATAATAAAGTAATTAATTATTTTATTAAAAGAATAAATATTAAATAAATGTTTATGATTTAATCATTATATCATTTATGGTGTGTTATTTAATGAGCAAATTGCCATAAATTAGTAAATATTTATAATATATAGTTTATAAATTAAAATAGGTTTTAAAATAAGAATTATATATATAAATATTTAATTTATTATAACAATTTTTTTTCCAAAAATGTAAAATAATCACTATATATTTAAAATCCTGGAAAGTTGTTTGTCTTCATTTTAAATAGAAAATCATTTAATATCATTTTTGTTTTCACATCTTATCAAATGTCATTTTTGGATTTGTTACAATACATGTGACATCTAAATTTTAATAAATTTTAATTTCTTATCTTTTACGGAAAGTC
The DNA here is from genome assembly GCA_000404065.3 of Pinus taeda. Taxonomy (NCBI): domain Eukaryota; kingdom Viridiplantae; phylum Streptophyta; class Pinopsida; order Pinales; family Pinaceae; genus Pinus; species Pinus taeda. Next base: position 45,376 of record APFE031398250.1, on the reverse strand, counting down.
TTTTAGTAAAAATCATATAACAAAATTGCATAAAAGTCTTACTTTTTGTTTGATTGAAGTCTATTTTTTTGTACTTATTCACTAATTTTGAAAATAAATGTTTTAATTCGTACTTACAACAAAATCCTATTGTATGTTGCTTCACAATGTTCACTTATTCCTTCTAAATCCCTTTCAAACAGATCTAACTACAATTTATTTTGCTGACATGAATGCAAATTAACATCATGTGCTTATCTACTCATTGGAAAAGTTGGCATTACTGTTTTTTTCACTTAATTCACACATAGTTTTAAGGTTCAGTCTCTAGTGAAAGTCAGTCAATAGCATAACATATAATCATAATGTTTATTCAATGCAATATTAATAGGAATATATAACGTCTCCTCTTTATCTCAAACATCTATAAACATATTGATTAAAATGTATAATACAAAATAAAAATTAGTTAAAATAATTTTCACTCTTTAAATAAACACATGTTGTTCATATATTTTAAAATTATGTCCTGTTATTTATCTATATCTTTATAATATGCTTTTGTAATTTTGAATTTTCACTAACATGCACTTACATGATAAGTATTGAACTTGATTTTTTTTTAGTAAAAATGGAATCATGAATGTTATTAAATTTAACTGAATGCACATTTTTCGCAATGTAATGTAGTGTATCTATCATAATTTTTAATCCAAAGATGCAATGTAACACTAAGATATTAAGAAAAATCATATATAATGCACTTTAAGAAGCTAAGGTTTGAAGGATCTCACCATGGCAAGTCCCAATGAGGTGTAGTCCCCTCTTTTTACAATGTCATAGCTTGTAATTCTAACCCATGCCAAACTAAATCAATGACAATTACAAATAAGGGCAAACAAGTAGAGAAAAAACCCAAAGTAAAAGAGAATCAAGAGGTAGTAAAAAATATAAACCAACATACTAAGAACAAAGTAGAGAAGGCTGCCAACAACAAAATTTGTTGCCAATTTTGACAGAGGGTCAATTTTGCAAAACAATTAGCAGGGAAATGAAGAAGGAGGCCCAACTTGGTCATTTTTTAACATTTTCGAGCCCAACAAGAGCCTACGCTAGAGTTTTTGGGTGTTTTGGACACAATAACAATGTTATTTTTACAATTTGAGCATTGTATGTTGATTTAATTTCAAATTTGAGCATATAATATAAAGGGCCAACAATGGAAGCTAGACCTGGAGACATAGCCTAGGAGGGGTGAACTTCGTCATCAAATTGTTGTTTTGTGATGTTGCATGTTGTATAGTTTTCACTATTAAAATCCACAAAACTTAACTAAGTTTACTAAGTTTTCGTGCTTTTGCAATTTTGATCCATTTCCCATAAGACATAAACTAGCTTGCAGAATTTTATACGAAACCTTCAATTTTTAATTTTAGATCAGTTTGGTATCAAAGCATGGTTGTTTTGAAGGTATGACCGTTTTTGCAAGTGTTTTCTTGAATGATTACAAGGTCTAAATTGAGAAGAGGAGAAGGAGTGCTTTAAGAATCAAACCCTTAGATTGGTTCAAGGAGGTTACAAACTCCACAAGTCATGGCACATGAAGAAGGGCAAGAGTTGATGTCTGAGGATGAGAGAGATTTTAGAAAGGTTTTCTATGACATGTATGAGATGGTGAAAGTGTTGTACAATGAGATGACAATAAGGTTGCAAGGAGAAAGTTCAAATCATCCAAAAGATAATGGTGGCGAGCCTCCACCTCCACCTCCTCCTTCACTTCCATCAACACCTCCATATTCACCTCCTTCTTCACCTCTTTCATCTCATAGACCTACTCCTCCTCCACCTCCAAAAGGACATGCTAAGTCTCCTTTGATTAAGCTTGATGTCAAGTTTGAATTGCCTATGTAGAATGGGGAAGTAAAAACTGAAAACTTGGATAATTGGGTTCATCAAATTGAAGTTTATTGCAGGATTCAAAAGATTGATTATGATGTTACTAAGACCCAGCTTGCTTCTCTTTTCTTGGAAAGTTCAGCCCTCATGTAGTGGCAAACCAGAACTCACGAAGATTTGAAGAAAAGTGGTAAAATTATCTCTTCTTGGAATGATTTTATAGTTGCATTAAGAAGAAAATTTTATCCATTAGCTTACATGCAAAAAGAAATTTTGGATTGGAAAAATTTTAGACAGGCTAAAGGTCAAAGTGTCCAAAGTTACACACAAGAATTTAGAAGAAGAGCTTTAATCCTGGGTGTTGATTTGTCTTCATAAGATACTCTCCTTAAATACATAGGTGGATTACATAGTTATTTGAGACATAATATAATTATGTTTAATCCCACCAATCTAGATGAAGTATGTGTTCAAGCAACTCATTTAGAATCTAGAGGCAAGAATGTTCCTCAAGGGACTAGCAAGAAACCATTCAAATCTGGAGACAAAGGAAAGAGGAAGTTTAAAGTCAAAGACAAAAACATGCTACAACCAATAAAGAGGGAGAGAAACTTACCTGTAAACATTGTTCAAAAGAATGCCATGATGAATACCGTTGTTGGAAATTACATCCAGATATGAGACCAAAGAATTTCAACAACAAGGGGAAACAAAAGATTGATGCTACAACTCAATAAGATCTAGGATCTGATTCAAGTGATGAAACCAAAATCACATCCATGGGAATGAAACATATAAGTTTCTAATGCAGGTACTAGTTCTTCTAGTAAGCCTATTGAATCTCAAAATGATAAAGAAATAAGTGAGGTTTTTTATATTAGGGTCATTACAAAACATATAATAGTTAATACATTGTTTGATAGTGGATCCCTAGTCAATCTTATCTTTGAAGCAATTGTAAAGAAATTAAATCTAGAAACTACACCTCATACTAAACCTTACCCTTTGGGTTGGGTATGTGGTGATGCTAGATTATAAGTGACAAGAAAATGTAAACACAAATTCACCATCATTGCTAATTTTATAGATGAGGTGTAGCTTGATGTTGTACCACAATATTTGCATAATTTTTTTTAGGAGTCCATACTTGTATGACCAAAAAGCCATATTTTATCATCATGAGAAAAAAAATAATCTTTTTAAAGATGGAATTGAGTATATTGTTAGAGCACATCGCAAGAGGATGAACTTATCTCTTGTAAGTGTTGGTCAGATGAAAAGGCTTGTAAATGCTAGTAAGAATTTTATGGTGTTGATGATTAAAGATAAAGATACTGCTAAATCTAAAGCTTCCATAGGATGTGATTCTAAACTCAAGCATGAATTGGTTGAAGTTGTTAACACTTATGACAAGATGTTTCGGGAATTCAAGGGTTGCCTCCTAAAAGAGGAATCCAACATGAGATTCACTTGCAGCGGGATGCACCACTTCCAAATATTGGCATTTATAGAATGTCAATTTTGGAGAATGCAGAAATCAAGAAGAAAATTCATGAGCTGCTTGAAAAAGGGGTCATCAAGCCTAACACATCTCCTTGTGGGTCTCCTATTGTTTTGATTTCAAAGAAATATGGTACATGGCGCATGTGTGTGGATAAGATCACAGTAAAGAATCACTATCCTCTTCCTTGCATTGATGATTTGCTAAATCAGTTAAAGGAAGTTGTTTACTTCACTAAGTTAGATTTGAGAGGAAGGTATCATAAGATAAAGATTGTTGAAGATGATATTTGGAAATCTGCTTTCAAGACAAAACATGGCTTGTTTGAATAATTACTTATGTTGTTTGAGATTTGCAATGCACTTGCAACATTCATGAGAGTTATGAATGATGTGTTGAGACCATTCCTTGATTATTTTATCATAGTCTACTTAGATGATATTATGATTTTTAGTAAGACTCGTGAAGAGCATGTTCAGGAAACTATGTGAGCAATGTACTTCAATCAAATGTTTGACACGTTAATCCTCCTTCACCGCCTATATTCATCATGAAGCAGAATTAGGAAAATTCCTTGCCCACTCAGGAACATTATTATTTGCAAGATTTGTTTCTTTGATCTTAGTGCACTTGAGTTCCAAGAATATTTTCATTGTATGCAATTGTTTTTCTTTACTTCACTTTGTTTCATACTATCAGGGAGCCTCTTCTCCATAGTTGGTTATGCTGCACTCAAATACTATCTAGAACCTTATATCACTATAAATTTTTGTTTCCCTATTGCATATTTATATTTCCTTTCTATTTGTCTAATTCCTTCATTTGTTAATTCATGCTATAATCTTCATCCTTGACACCTCATCTTTATGCTCCTTCCCTCTCACTTTCTTTATATCTTCATTAATCTTTCACTCCATAATTTCAACAAGATTTAGACCCCCTTTGAAATATTAGAATTCTCTTTTCATCCCCTCTTCCTCAACTATCAACTTGATTCTCTGGTTTCTTGGTCATACTCCAACCTTCCTATGGCCTCCTATTAGTAACTATGTTCCCCCATTTGAAATTCTCAACTAGTCATATCCCTTGTTCATGGTGAAAATACCCCGACATGGAGAAATTTAATAGGGTATAGGTGGATATGGAAACAAGGGACACCCCTAAAGCAAAGCTCAAATGAATGCAAAAAATGCGATAGAAACTTGTTCGAAACTAGGACAATATTGAGAGGGGGGGTGGATCAACATTGTAGGAAATTTAAAATTTTATTCACAAGTAAAGATTACCAACACAACAGTAAATGCTTCAACAAAAATTCACATCAGTATCACAAGAATCAATTATTAGAAGCACAAACAGAACACACAAATTCTTCAAACTTCTCTTTAATTGACTTCATAAAGGAAAGCTTCTACTTGTTGTTACGAAGTTGTTTGGCTACAACCAAAATGAAGCTACAACACCCTAATTTATCAACTACAATTGAAAAGTGCTACAACCCCTAGTTTATCAACTACCATTGAAAGGAGCTACAACCCCTAACTATTGACCAACCACTACTGGAAAAAGCTATAACCCATGATATGCAAGATGATACTTGCTTGACCTCCTTGATTCATCTTTCATTCCATTGTCAAAATCAGACCACGAAGTTCACTTCCTTTCATAAACAAAAAAATTATCACTTTAATCACTCACCATAAACACCATAAAATCACCTTTAGCAATCTTTAATCATTGATCAATCCATAACCTACACACCAATGCAAATTCATTCACATCTTGCAAATTCACTAATGCTTATATAGAAATTTGAGCTGGTAATTTTATTTCTTGAACTTTTAGTTAAGGTTAGCTCTTCTCCATTCATGAATTTTTATTTTTCCTCATCTACCACTTCTGTCAAGTCTTTTGAATATGATCTTTAAGTCTTCTAACTCTTCTCTAATTCAGGTGGATATTGGTGGCCACCTGCTTATTCCACCTAGACACCCCTGTCAGTTTCATTTGTTTCCTTGTTCATTTAAGCCTTTACTATTTTTAGCAGTTTTTCGGGTCCTAAACTTTCGGAGTAGTTTTGACCCCCTAAATGACATTTTTTTGGGTTTGCGGCAAACCTATGGTCATAGGAAGGGGACTGTTGCGAATCGATTAGTACTTGGTGAGACCTTTCGAACAAGGTATTGCACGCGCCAAACAGAGATAATATGACCAAATTACGACCCCAGGAAGTTGGCTACCCAACTAACCCCAATGGGGCCCACAAACTCTTGGTGTTACATCTCTCGAGGTTAGGGTTTTGGTTGTTTAGGGTTTTCTCATGTTTTCCAATAATAAATAGGCCCTTGAGCCTCATTGTAACATAGTTCAGAGGTATGTAGCCACCACATCTCTTCTCATAAATAATATACCATCACCTGAGTTATCTTATCTCCATTTTGTTTGTAAGCATAGTTCAGTGTTTTATATTAATGAAATTAAGTGTTTTTCTATTGCATCTCTGTATTTATGATTATATCTATAAGTTTTTGTGCTCTTATTTAAGTTCAGATTAGTGGTATCAGAGCGGTTTGCTCTTTCCCTGTTTTTCTTTGCATGTCCCCAATGAGGTCAGGGTATAAGGATTTAAGGCTTGATTTGGTTGAATCATTGTAAGATCAGCCTCGCAAAACCCGATGACCTCCCATGGTGGAAGAAAATAAAGATGAGGGGGCAAGATATCCTTTCGAAATGTTGCTCGAGGAAGCCTCGAGCGACAGAGGGACATGATGATGGATAACTTTACCCAAATCCTTCGAAGGCTACCCATAGGCGATGTATCTTCATCCAACAACCACTCTGGAGGTGCCACTCCTTTTAAGGTACAAGTTAACTTCAATATTCCCATATTTGAAGGCCTGATAGATGCAGACGCCATATTTAAATGGTTAAATATGTTGGAAGGATATCTTTCAGTTCATGACTTTTAAAATTGAGAAAATATTAGTTTTTCACTTCTTAAAGCTGCCCCACACGTCAAGGACTGGTGGGAAACCTACTGCGAACAAAAGGACGAGAGGGAACCCTCGTTGTTTTCAGCTGCACCCACTTGGAATTCTTTCCTAGTCATCATCAAGGAACAATATTACCCTGTTGGAAGCTATGAAGACAAACACATAAGGTGGACCTTGCTACGGAAGGAAAGGGACCAAGATGTGCCAGAGTTCACAAATATTTTCCATACCCTTCACACGACGCTGGGTATCAAGGATATTGAGTGACATTTGGTGCTCAAGTACCGTGACTACCTACACAAGTACATCCAAGACAAGATGGAGTTCTTGAACATTTCCTCACTCGGCACGACATATCAGTACATTGTCAAGATTGAGCAGAAGTTTAAACAAAAGAAGCAAGACTTTGGATCTGCAAATCCAAAACAAGGAAAAGGCACCTGCAAACCACAAAACAAAGGACCAAGCCAAGGCAGGGATACCCATGACAGCTTGTCGAAGCCACAAGCAAATAACAACACCACGAAGACAAAGAAGGACACGGGAAAATGGTGTGAGTTCCATAAGAGATCCACTCACAATACAAGTGAGTGTTGGGCCAAGCAGTCACTGGTGGCCGAGCTGAAGGCTTCTGAATTAGACACAGGTTTTTACTTTGAATGAGAACCCAATAAGGGAATTGACAAAGGGAAACAGATTATTGATACAGAGCCCAATGCCATCATGGAAACCACCGAGATCTAGAAGATTGAGCCTGAAGACCTAGAGGAGGGGGAATGCCTCTTCCATTCATAGGTGTGGGTGAAGAGTTCTCCGTTGCAGCTCGCTATCGATAGCGGGAGCCAAAAGAACCTCATTTCAACAAAGGTTGTGAAGCAGTTGGGCCTAAAGACTACAACACATCCATAGTTGTACACCATTGGGTGGCTTCACCAAGGATGATATCTTCGCGTCAGCTAGCAGTGTCGCCTTCCTTGCAGCATCAAACCCTTCATAGTTGAGGTATTATGTGACATTTCTCCTCTTGAAGTTTGTGATGTATTGTTAGGACAACCATACTTGTGGAAGAGACATGTTGTTTATGAGTCTAGATCTCACTCTTTGATTATTACTTTGGCTAATAAGATGTACAGGATACTGGATGTAGCCCCACCTACCACCATCTCTTTGATCACTGCAAAGCAATGCAGTAAGATCATTTCCCAGACTAGGAAATTTGTTTTCCTTATGATTCGCCCCTAGGGCAAGAAGAAGGTTGTGGCAATGACTTCCAAGAAGGTCTCCTCTGCATCGCAACAACAGATGGACAAGGTTGTGGAGGAGTACAGGGATATTTTGGCCTCATCCATAGGTGTACATATGGGTTGTCAGGTCAAGCACACCATCGATCTTACCCCGGGCGCGTCGCTGCCCAATGGATCGATCTATCAACGCTCTATTCTTGAGAATGATGAGATCAAGAGGCATATTTAGGAACTATTGCAGAAAGGATACATCAGGCCAATCTCATCACCTTGTGGGAGACCGATTGTATTGGTATAGAAGAAGGGTGGGACCTGGAGGCTCTGTATTGACTATCAGGCATTGAACAAGATCACTGTCTGAAATAGGTACCCAATCCTGCGGATTGATGACCTTCTAGACCAGCTCAAAGGGGCCAAATATTTCAGCAAGATTGACTTGAAGTTAAGTTATCACTAGGTGCCTATCAAACCCTCTGATGTGTGGACAATTGCCTTCAAATCAAAGGAGGGCCTTTTCATATGGTTGGTCATGCTGTTTGGATTGACGAATGCCCCTGCAACCTTCATGAGACTGATGTATGACATCTTGCGATCCTTCACCAATGCTTTCGTGGTGGTGTATTTAGATGACATCTTAATCTTCATCCAGAGTTGGGAAGAACACCTCCACCATTTTCGGCAGGTCCTTCAAAGCCTGCAACAACACAAGTTGTGTGCTAACTTGGAGAAATGCACCTTTGACCTGACCCAGGTTCAATATCTAGGATACATCATTGATGAGCAGGCTGTACATGTGGACCCATCCAAGATATAAGTCCCTAGGGATTGGCCAACCCAACCACATAACAGAGCTCTGCCACTGTAGGTTCGTGTTGGGGTTATCTAAATCACTTGGCCTTTAAGTCAAGTCACCAAGGGCAGAGCGAGAGAAAAGTTTTTTTTGGTTGGAAACCCAACAAAAAGTGTTCTCCGAGTTGAAGAATCAACTCTTTTCTGCACCAGTGCTCACATTACGAGACCTGTAGTAACCATTTGAGATTGAGATAGATGCCTCTGACTATGCTATTGGTGCTATTCTTACTCAACATGGGCATCCAGTGGCTTACCATAGTGAGACACTTTCAGAAGCAGTCTTAAAGTACCCCACTTACGTGAAAGAAATGTATTCCATTGTGTAGGCCTCCCGTCAATGGAAGCATTAGATTCTAGGAAAGGAAACAGTCATCCACACAGACCACTGACCTCTACAATTCATATAGACACAAGGGAAGTTGTAGAACATTTGCCATCATAAATGGTCCACCTATCTGCAACAGTTCCATTTGAATATTAAGTATAAGAAGGGCATCACCAATAACGTCGTTGATTGCCTTAGTTGACCACCGGTCATGGCGGTGATCACTGTGCTCAACTCTTGTCAGCACGAGACATCACGGTGGCCGCATATTTACAAGAGCGATCCAGAATTTGGTAGCATATACTAGACACTCCTGGAAGGGAAGAAAGTTCCAAATTTTCACCTTTAGGATGCACTGTTATGCCACCTGGAACACATCTGTGTTCCTTAAAGTAAGCGTGCCAAGATGATTTGGGAGGCGCATTACAATGGACATTTCAGAGTAGAGAAAACAGTGGCGGTATTGCAAAAGTATTTTTATTGGCCAAAAATTTGTCAGGATGTTGGGAAGTACATTAGATCTTGCACCACTTGTGTCTCCAAACAAAACATCAAGAACCAAGGCCTGTATACTCCTCTACCTACTCTTAACCGACCTTGGGAATCTGTCTCCACGGATTACATGTCGGGCCTTCCTTCTACTAAGCATGACAATAATTGAATTTTCATGGTCATTGACAGATTCTCTAAGATGTCCACCATGGCAGTCTGCAAGAAGAGTATCACAAGTGAGGCCATCGCTAAGCTCTTCTTTGAGTGAGTGTGGGTACACTTTGGGATCCCACAATCCATTGTCTCAAATTGGGACAACAGATTCCTGAGTGCATTTTGGTCAAGTCTTTGTTCGATGCTCCTAAGTCCACGACTTTCCATCCCCAAAATGATGGCCAAACAGAGGTTGTCAACAGGATGATTGTACACATTCTGCGCATGTACAACTCGAAGCATCCACACACGTGGGATGAAAGTCTCCCCTATTTCCAACACAACTACAACGGAGCTCTCCACAACTCAACAGGCCACAAACCCTTTCGAAAGGGCTGGGATTTCAACCATTATGCCCCATTGATGTGGCCATACCATTTGCAGGCACTCAGGTAGATTCAACTCATGTTCAGTTCGAAGTTGAAAGGGGTAAAAACATTCATTGAGCACATTCAACACATTCGCCAATAGGTTCGTGATATATTGGACAAAGCCACTCCTAAGTACAAGCAGCACCATGATAATCATTGAGTGTCACACAAGTTCTAAGTGGGCGACAAAGTTTGGCTACATTTGTAGAAGGAGCGCCTTGTTGGACCCCACCACAATCTTTGCCCACTCTGATATGGGCCATACACCATCACCTAGGTCGTTGGTGACAATGCCTTCAAGCTGAGCATCCCACTATTCCTTGAGTTGCACCCAGTGTTCAATGTAGATCGCCTTCGACCATACTTTCCACCATTGTTGGACATATACGACATTGCAGAACAACTCACACCAATAGATCTCAACTTGGAATGCATGGAACAAGCCAAAACTCATTAGATCATGGACACACAGATCAAGAAAACTCAGCAACAGAGGATACAATTATATCGAGTTGTCAAACTAAGCCAACTCCTTCACCAGGGAAAGTGGTTCACTAGGGACCAGGTTCAACAGAAATTTCCTCACCTCATGGAGGCTCTGCTCACATAGGGACCATTTCTTCCTAAGGGGGGAGGAACGATCTAGGTGGATATTGGTTGGCCACCCACCTATTCCACCTAGACCCCCTAGTCAATTTCATTTGTTTCCTTGTTCATTTCAGCATTTACTATTTTTAGTAGTTTTTTGGGTCTTGAACTTTTGGAGCAGTATTGAACCCCTAAACAACAGAGCTTTCAAATAAGGTATCATATGCACCAAACAGAGATAATATGACCAAGTTATGACCCCGAGAAGTTGGTTGCCCAACTAACCCCAACGGGTCCCACAAACTCTTGGTGTTACATCTCCTAGGGTTAGGGTTTTCATTGTTTATGGTTTTTTCATGTTTTCCAATAATAAATAGGCCCTTGAGCCTCATTGTAACATAGTTCAGAGGCATGTACCCACCACATCTCTTCTTAGAGATAAGGTACCATCTCCCAAGCTATCTTATCTCCATTTTGTTTGTAAGCATAGATCATATTTTTCTATTAATGAAATGAAGTGTTTTTTGCCATATCTATGTGTTTATGATTATATTTGTAAGTTGTTGCATTCCTGTTTAAGTTCGAAGCATTCTCTGTTTTCTCTGTAAGAAAAAATGAGTTAATTGTCCAAATATGTAATTCTAGAATTTTTACAGGTTTTAGCAAAGCTTTTAATTTTGGTGCATCACCAAATTTGGAAAAATCACCAAATATAACTGCAATTTTGTCCATGTCACTACTATAAATCCTATGGCTACTCGAGTTCTTGCACATTAGTACTTTCCACCATATGACTTGGTGTTATGACTAAGTTGTTAGCAGGCTAGGGCTAAATGGGGTTGGAGCTCTTTCAAAATTTGTTCTCCATTTTACGTCGACTGCGCAAAGTCTCGACTTACTCTAAAACCATTGGTTTTTCACCAAATTTATTAACACTAGAACTTCACAAAAACACAATTCTTGACATGAAATTTAATGTAGGTCGGGATTCAGTGGTTGGCCCGCAAATGTGCTACATGAAGGTGTTTGCCTCTGAATACCCTAGAGTCCTGACTTGCCCGATTTCCATTGATTTTTCAAAAAATAAAATATATAGGAAAATCTTATGGAACAAGTCACTTGGCCTAAAATCTGAGTTACTTCCAACTTACCTTGTTGATGCCATTTGTGCAACGCTTGGGTTGTGCCACGTGTCAACCATATTTGGCCCACTTGGCCACCCAAAAAGTCCAAATCAACATGTCACATGTCACGGCCTTATTAGTGCCACATCATTATTGATGTCATGCTGACATCATCATCCACATATGCATCAATGTCACCTCTGTCGACAATGAAAAACTACCATGTGTAACCTTCTAGTTGGTCCATGTTCAACTTGTAATGATGAGCAGGGCCACTGAAAGTTTGTTTTTCCACTAATTGTATTTATAAAAATAAAATTACCGAGACAGGTCAAGGGTTGGGGGTCGAACCTTATTCTATTTCTCCTAACCCTAGACTAGGCTCAATATTATCGATGGTTTGCATGAGACCCTCCTTAGTGGTTTCACGGGAAATGGGGAGCGGGTCATGTTATAATCTATTATTTCCGCTACAACACCCTCTAAATTTTGGCCTATATCCAAACTTTGGAGCCTTTTTTAACCTTGTGACCTGTCATTTCTAGTAGTCAAATACATTCCATGCTTGTCCTCTAAGTTTCCTAGTCACTTTGTGAAGAAAACCTAAGTGTTGTATTTTTGCAAGGGAAGTGTTGCACTTTGTGAAAGGGAGTTATAACACATATTTAAGAGGAAACTTTGTTACTAATGGGTCCTATCTATCATGGAGACATGAACTAGACTCATTCCCAAATTTTTATGCACTGTTTTGTTGGTGTCGTCACTTGTGTCGCAAAGTGTATCTTAAGTGTCACAATTGGAGGTAAGTGTCGTTTCAATGGGCACACGTTGATTTTGGGTGTTAAGTGTTTCATTGATATGTGGTTGATCTTTTATGAGTGTGTGATCATGTTCAAGTCATGTTCTAGTCTCATCTCTGCCTCATTGATCCCACACATTGTTAAATATTGAAAAGTTTCTTGCATGGCCAACCACCTTTCAAGCTTGCCTCCTTGAACTAAGCATTGTGCAGTTGCAAGCCCCAATCAACTTCCCTGCCTCCTAGAATTTCGCACTACGCAGTCACTACCTCCAATGACTGTGCATTGCGTAGTCACTGTGCCCAATTGATACCTCTTATCCCTCATAATTTTGCAATCCTACCTCCCAGTCAACCTCCCACTACGCATTTTGCAGTTTTTGTGAGCAACAATCCTCCTTGTATCTCTTAACTCCGCAACTGCGCAATCTAGTGTTCTAGTATCTCTCTTAAAATATGCATTGCACAGTCACATTGGGTAAGCCTGCCTCACTGTGTCTCTATTTTGCTCATCTGTGCAATTTTGTCTCTTAGTCCTTCAACCACTGCACGTTGTGCAATCACAATAATAAGACCTCCCTCACTGCCTCCTGTTACTACACACTGCGTAATCCTTGAGCCTTCTCTTCCATCCCACACTTAGTCCCATATCTAATCAGTGAACTGCATGAAGAAATTTAGATAGGATATTTCCGAACTGATGTCATCTTGTCATGATTGAATTTCACCTATAGGTATTGTAACTTGACATGACAAGATGATGTTTAAGGAGGATTCCAATGAGACCATACAAAAGGACACTTATGAAGCTAAAAAGGCAAGGATGATCATCAAACAAGAAGATGAAGGGACACTAGATCGTGACAAAAGATTAAATACCGAGATCACATAGAAGACTCCATATCATCAAGCCTTTTGGAGGATGAAGATAAGACACATGAAACACCTATAATGAAGATACAAATATGGTGGCAAGAAGAAAAGTTTGACATTGACACATCATCATGAAGTCCATGCCATTAGTGCTAAGGTATGGCTTGTCCAAGTGTCACCTCAAGAGTCTCTTGTGTCATCATGTCTCACCACATCATTTGTTGATGTAATTATGTAATTATCAAAAATGAAAAATGTAAAGTCTGTGAAAGTCCAATGGTCACACAAAAGAATGTGAAAAGTCATGTAGAAGTCAAAAGGTCTCTTAGGAGTTTGAAAATTCTCATGGAAGCTCAAGAGTCACGAGGGGAGCTCAAGAGTCACAAGGGAGGTGGAGAGTCACCTCATTTGTTATATATATACACCCTCGTAGCTCAAGCAAAGGAATTTTTACCTTGGCTTCTCAAGCTAGGCATATGAGAGAAAATTATGCTTTTTAGAAGTAAGTAGTGGCTTGAAGTTCCACTTTTTGAACCAATGTTATATCGTTGTAATGATGTATCTTGGAACTTTCACTCAATAATTGAATCTCTTGGAGCCGACACACTTTTCATGCATATGTTGTGAATGATTGTGAGACCATTATTTCATTGTTTGCGGTATATGTGTATGTTAATACATACTAATGAAAATTAACTATTTCGTTGGCTTTAGTATGCATCTTTGAATCACGTGTCTTATGTTTTCATGATCATGGTTTCTTTGTGAACTATTTTTGAAGATTACTAACGATTCTTTAAGATTATGTGTGTGCCTTTATTAGGATATTACTATTACTTTTCTCTTAGAGATTCACTTTCCCTTCCATTTCCTAAAATAACCAAAACAATTTACAATTGAATACATTACAAGGCTAACACACTTTCTTATATCGAAATTAAATGCATTTCTCTTGTGTCGTTTATTGCAGCCAAGGACAATGTTTAAGATAATGGCAACCATGCAAATGTTCTAGTTGGGGCTCCTACTCCAAATGGTGTGAGGTATAATTGGGACTTCATATCAGGGAGACCCCCATACTGTCGGTGACATCCATCATTGTGAAATTGTATTCTTCTCCTTCTTCTCACTTCTCTTTCTTCTCCCCTGATGGATGTTTCTACCCTCATTATGCACTTCTCCTTTGGCGTGCTTCTCATTTGGAGTAGTTCTCCTTATCCTTTTTGTGGTGTACCTCCCCTTTTTCCTTTTTGTTTGAGGTACTTCTTCCCCTTTAACATCAATGGTAAAGAAACTAATATGCTTTCCCGACAAACAATATCCCCCTGTCTTGTTGATCCAGTGGACTTTTTGATATTCTAAATGCTTGATGATTGCCTTTCTTACTCTTTAGGAAGAGGTAATTGAGAGAGGAAAGAGAAACTACTCCCAATATTTGCCTTAAGTACTCAAATTGACCTCTTGGGAGAGGTTTGGTGAATATATATGCTCCCTACTCTTTTGTAGGTACATACTCCAACTCGACAATATGATTTTCAACTTGCTTTCTTACGAAATGATACTTGATTGGAATATGCTTTGTCTTTGAATGGAAAACAAGGTTCTTGTACATGCTAATGGCACTTGTATTATCACAAATGATTGGTATAGGTTGGTCAGATATCACCTGCACATCTTGTAAAGCTTGCTTCATCCATAATTTTAATTTGGCAGCTTAGGGACAAATTCCCCCCTGTGGAAAATATTCCTCATCAAGAAAGACCCTTCCTATCCTTGGGAAGAATTTAATTGGGTTAAGGAAAAAAATATTTTTAAGGAGGAAACCCACATGTGCACAAAATTATAGGTAAGATTTAAAGAGAAATTGGACACCCTTGGAAGAATATAAATTTTGGATAATGTAACTAGTTTCAGTCTTCATAATTGCCACTTGACTCATGTCACGATGTAATTTTTATGTAATTATCAAAATAAGAAAGAAAATTGTGTAAAGACCAAAGGAAAATTATTTTTGTAAAGCACAAGTTTCATGCTCAAGTCATTTGTTACTAGGTCAAACATTCATTTAATTCTGCTAGGGTTTACATGAGTCAAAGAATCCTTGTTTTATTGTAAAAGACCCTTCCGGAAACTTGTATCAAAAAGAGAAAAAATATTTTATATTTTTGAAATGTCTAGAAGGTTCCCAAGACCAAGTTGGCTAGCCTATGTGAATTCGGCCTAGAGAGAGCTAATGGATCCCCTTGGAAGGTTATAAAAAGGAGGAACTTTGACCTATGAGGACACACATCAAGCACATTACATATTGTATTCAATTTGCAATTGGAAAGGTGTGTGAAGGCCTTGGAAGGCAAGGAAAACCGTAGTGACGAAGTTCGAGAATTGCAAGATTATTTTAGATATCGAAAGGCTAGTCTAGCCTTGATCTAAAGAAATTTTGCTTCACTGTCCTTGGAAAATTTGTTTTGGAAAAGACTTATTTGGTTATTGGCTTGATTCTTGGTGGACGTCTTGTTTTGGTCTTGAGTCTTGGAAATCTCATTTGAATTGATTCTATAAGAAGATAAGTTTTTTCTAGGTTTTCCCTTTGGAGGGGTTTTTCCTTGGCTTGGAGCCTATATCTAGTATTCTATTTTCTTCGATGATATTCATGTTTTATGGTAATTTTTTGATGAAAAAAAAACATAATAATAATAATAATGACATATTCACAAGTAATTATTATGTAATGGAAATCTAAAAATAAGTTAAAACCTCTTGATTTCCAACATGGTTTAAGAGTTGAGGCAGTTTATAGAAGGAGGCTCGGAGATCACTCAATTAATAGTTTGATGAAGACTCTATGGAAACCTTACTCAAGAGATTCAATCTTATGAATTTTGCATTTAATGGCTCACTATAAATTTATGAGATGGATTAAAATAACTATTGATCATATTACCCTGTAGCTCCTTTTTTTGTGGTAACAGGAATACATATAACAAACTTTCAAAGATGATTATAAAGTCAAAATGAGGTTTCACATCAATGATTTCACGATGATATAGTTTCGCTGAGATAGATATTATGCATTATGACTGGTATTAGAAGTTCACATTTCTTTTGGTGACTACGACTGAGATACAATGGCTCGACTTAAGAACAATATGATCTTGATGGACTACAAAACTCAATAGGGGCACCACAAAAGATTGTGATTGATATGAATGATATCACTCTTGCTTTAATGTTTTGTGCCACGTGACTTATATACATATTTGTAATACGCATGTATACTGAAGATTCCCTTTCATTCTCTTCCCTTATATTTCTTTTGGGGGATTCAAAGATCTCTGAATGCTTTCATCTTTGAGGACTGACTTCCATATTATCATTCTTTCAACGTCAAGGTTATGGGCTATTTCCTTGAGAACGACCCTTGGTTCCCCAAACCTTCTCAACGATAAGTCTAGCTCTAGGACTTGGGACCTTTTTTCACAATAGGTTATTTTTATGGGGCTTCTGCTAATGGGAACTATGGTTGTGAGGCAATCATTAAAATCCCCCCCAACAAGACTTATCATTTCTTTTGGAATGGTGGAGTTGTTTGAAGTTATCGGGCAAAGGTAGTGGCATTGTGGGGGTTATTCCAAAGTGTTGTCTGGCTGGCTATTGAATCCTTGAAAGTGGTTGGTGATTCATTGTCTGTCATTGAGTGGATGGAGGGTCGGAATGCCTTCTAGTTTCCTATGCTATCCCATTGGAAGGATCATATTTCCGTGCTTTGTTCTTCTCTTGGTGACATTTCTTTTCTCTATATATATCGAGAGAAGAATATGGAAGCAAATGTTTTGTCTAAAAGAGGGGTTTCCCTTTTGCCTAGCATAATTTTTTTCGTACTTCTGATTGATGAATCCATCTCACAAGAAGGCTCTTTTGAGTTTTGGTTACTGGATGTATGTTCCTCTATTTTTTTCTCATGGTTTTGGATTTCTGTAGGTTGAATTTTCGAATGTTATTGGCAATGTAGCCACCTAGTATTTGCTACGTAACGTCTTTGTTCTTGGAGGTGTTTTTTTATGGTCTATTTATACTCAAATATGGAATATGTAACTTCTCTATTTAATATGAAGAAGCTCTATTTTTATTTATTTTCTATTGAATATATATATATATATATATTATATATATATATATATATATATATATATTATATATATATTATATATATATATATATATATATATATATAATATATATATATATATATATATATATATATATATATTATATATATTATATATATATATATCTATCTATCTATCTCTCTCTCTCTCTCTCTATATATATATATATATTCACAATGTCTGTGGTTCATAATAGTTTAAGTCTACGATCATACTTTGTTGACATCTTATGTGGATGGCTTAGTCAATTTGAAGTGAGGGAGCTTTTTATTGATTGCTCGCATTTGATTCAGAAGATTCTATTTACAAGCATGAATGCTATGAATAACAATGGTTCTCGAGTTTAATTTGAGGTCAACATTTTAGTGGCACTATTCAGTGTCATTACTTGACATCATAGCTAGAATATATCCCATGATTCTGATCTATGAATCATCGCCTTCCTTGAGAATCACACTATATGCAGATCACTCTGAACTGGCTTGAGGCTCTTTGTGCTGATGCATAACTCAGTAAAATATTTATTACACAATGCATTGTCTTCATGGTAACATTCTGTGACATTACAAATATATCACACTTGTTTTATAAGTATAGCCCCTTGGAATCAATTTTTTGTTGACCGTAAGAAGTTGTTGACATCAACAACAATAACAATATACATATAAGTGATATGTGCATTAACAGTGCAAAATCTGACTTACTTCTCTCTGAACCAATATCAAGGTTTGTGGCATCACTTTCTATATGATCATCATAGCATTGATAGAAATATTGTAGTGATGACAAAGGCTTATAAGAGATCCCAATATATTTATGGCAAGGCTAGGCAATCCATTATCAATCCAGGCAATCCTCCATGCTAGTGACAGGTCATGACCAAAAATCCACATGCATATGTCATGCATGCCAAAACTAGTGAGGAAAACATACATGCAACTTGGTACCTGCAAGAAAATACCATTGTATCTGATGATCCTGATGTCCTCTTGCACTTTACTACTCTTCCTTTGCCTTCCTGCTCCAAAAATCCAAGTATGCCACACCTTCCAAGAGTGCTCCATGAAAACTCTAATTATCCAAGAATATGCGAGAGAGAGAATAATAAGAGAGCTCCAAAAATGAACTGACAGAAGGTTACCAAATGATCCCTAGAAGCCTTTTTATGAACGAGACCTATATTTTCTTCATTTTCCATTATTTTCCTTCTTTTTTCTCCTCACATGCAACTTGTGACCTTTCACCTCCCTTTTCTCCTAATTTCCATTATTTTCATAAATAAATGTGCCAAAAGTGCCATTTTTCCTTTCCAAAGCCTTAGACATTTCCATTGCCAATTTCCTTAGCCATTAAACAATCACAAGTGATCCTCATCACTAGGATTTTTCCCAACATTCAGCTTGGAATAATTGTCCCATCAACCGTGGTTACTATTTTTCCTTTATTAACTTTTATTACATGGAATTTTCACCAAGGTTGTTACAGAACCCTCCCACTTGGGGGAACACTGATTTATATGAGATCTTAATGTAGATGTGGTTGAGGTTGCATAAATTGAAAGTGTTAAAATTGCTTTTTAATGAGTTTTTATGTTAAATTATTATACACATAAAGCATGAATTTAAACTCTAAAATAACATAAAATAACAGACAATTACACCATAAAAATAACCACAACATAACAAATGATGAAGGAATTCACCCTTCCTAGGCTACGTCTCCTTGTCTAGCTTTCAATGTCTTGTCCCTATATCATTATGCTAAAAAATTGTGGTTACATCAGTTTAAAGTTCTTCAATGGCTTCAAAACCTATTCCATTAGCTTTAGAACTGTAAAAAATGCATGTCTATCCTCTTTCTGCTCCCCAAAAGACAAAAAACTGAGAAAGTTATGATCTTTTCTCTCTTTTACCCAATTATACAGTTAATCTCCCTACAATTCGGCCCAAACCCAGCACAGGCTTCCCGAACATGAAACTTCTCCTCCAAATGTGGCTCAATTCCCACTTGACAGGTGAAATTGTAGGACTGTTAGTTTGGTCAATAAGCCCCCAAAATCTACGCGCTCCTGGTTCCGTTGGCCTTCATAAGGCCAGGGGTTGACCCCCCACCACTGGCGGTTAAGTCTATGAATTTGAGCAAGCTCACATGAGCGATTAGGGTTCGGCAGTTTCGTAGGTGAGTGGTTAGCTGACGGTTTGGTAGATGGTTTGGAATAACGTTCACATAGGGCGGAGTATTACAGGCCAGTGGTTAGGTTTGAAGTTTGGTGGTTTTGGTTTGTGGGTTACATTAAATTTTAATTGGGGTCATGGTTAACCCCTAACCATGGTCTATGGACTGGGTTCGGGGGTTAACCACGGTCCCCACCCCCCAACACAAACCCACAACCCATTAAATATAATAACTTATGGTGGTCACAAGAGGAGGTTACATTAAATTTTAATTGGGGTCATGGTTAACCCCTAACCATGGTCCATGGATTGGGTTCGGAGGTTAACCGCGGTCCCCATCCCCCAACTCAAACCCACTACCCATTAAATATAATAACTTCTTCAACATTAAACAAGCGACATATGTGGTTTGTTGGTAAAAATTGCGGTTTTTATGGTTGAGTTCAGTAGTTCGATTCCCATGGATTTAATTCGGACTTACTCCAAAAACTTTAAGTGGCCTTTGGTTGGTCCACGTCACCACACACCATACCCAATGAAAATTCACCAACATAGCACCATAAGATTTTGACAAGTGGCAAGATGTGATTGGTCCAATGAAGCCCAATCAATATTGCAGAGTCAGCATGCCCAATCAGATATACAGACTACTGACTGGGCAACCTGCACATTTTTTGCCAAAATTTGTGTGTTTGGGAAATCGACCAGAACTCATTTATGGGAGAATACGACGTCCATTTTCCATGAAATGAGTTCCGCTAGATTTAGGAATACAAGATATATGTGGTCGTTTAGGTTTCACTTGCATCTTACAACTTTCATTTTTGAGCATATTTTTTAGTATCAAATCACTCCTCCCCACTGGAAGCTTTTGGACCCCAAAATATCACTTTCAACTGTCAAGTAGATGTGGGTACAGTTCCATCACCTTTCCAATCACAATCCATTTGGATTTACTTGAATTTGTTCCTTTGAGCCCCACACGAAGGTACTCCACATTCCCTCGTTTTGAAGTGCTCATTCTTCTGCCAAGAATGGTGTCTTGTTGTAGTTCTTCAAGGTATTCAAGAGAAAAATTCTCAATGGAAGGAATTTGAACATTCTCTCCTTGATCTTAAATCAAAGGAGGCTCATACAACCTTAAATTCTCAACATTAACAACAACATACATTTGCATATATGAAGGCAAATCCAACCTGAAGGCACTATCACCAATCTTTTCTAGAATTTGGAATGGACCATGTTGAATTGGTTTCAATTTTTTACCTTCTCCTTGAAGC
This sequence comes from Pinus taeda, assembly GCA_000404065.3. Taxonomy (NCBI): domain Eukaryota; kingdom Viridiplantae; phylum Streptophyta; class Pinopsida; order Pinales; family Pinaceae; genus Pinus; species Pinus taeda. The sequence goes on along the minus strand of APFE031398250.1, from coordinate 24,506 downwards.
CTTTCTTTGCTAATATGAAGCCAAACATAATCACCAACTTAGAAATTTTGATCTACATGATGCATGTCGTGCCTTGTCTTATACTTGACTTGGCTCTTTTCCAGGTGTTCCTGGACTCTTTGACGTACCAATTGGATTTCTTCAATGAGCTTTTTTGCTTTTTCTATGTCACTATTATCATCAATAGAAACATCCTTTCCAAAAATGATATCTAAAGGAGACTCAGGCAAGTATCCTAAACATTCTTCAAATGGTGATGTTTGAGTTGAAGAGTTCTTGGTCCAGTTTTAAGCATGCTGAATGTAGTGCAAATCTTCATCCCACAACTTAGGATGCCTTTTGTAATACCCACGAAGAAGATGTATCACGGTCATGTTCACCACCTCTATTGACCATTTGTTTGTGGATGAAATGTTGCACTCTTTTTCAATTTTGTGTGCATGAATCCCCACAAGCTTGACTAAAAGTTCCCAAAAAAGTGAGGATATCGATCACTAACAATGGATGTGGGAAATCCAAAATGCACCCACACAATCTGAATGAATAACTGAGCAATTTGTTCAACTGCAATTTTCTTTTTACATGGCATCAAAATACACATTTTGCTGAACCTATCCACAACTACATAAATATAATCATGATTCATTTTTTACATAGTAAGACCTCCAACAAAATCCATAGAAACACTCTCCCATGGATGAGAAGGCATTGGAAGTGGTGTGTACAATCCTAAATTTATATTGCTACACTTACTGACAGTACATAATGAACATCCTCTAATAAAATGTGACACACTTTGAAGCATACGAGTCCAATACCAATACCTCTGTAGATGTGCCATTGTGTTACTTACACCGAAATTACCAACAATAAGAGAAGCATGAGCCTCTCTTATGATGTTGACTCTCTCTCCCTGTGGAATACAAAGCTTACCAATATGGTACAACAAGTTATCATGCATATGATAATCCAATTCCTCTACTTGGTTCCATTGACTCAAAGTTGCATGTACATCTTGAAAATCACTATCTAAAGCATATTTTTCAACATATCTTTCACGCAAACAAAATTATGCTTAAGAATGGTAGCAGCACTAACAATATACATAGAAAGAATATCAACAACTTTATTGTAGATACCTTTCTTATACCTTATCACCAAGTGGCATTGTCGAAGAAAACCTATCCAATGAAAGTGCCTTGATTGCTGCAACTTTGTTTGTGATTGCAAGTATTGCAATGGTTGATGATCAATGTGAATGATTGTTTCCTTACCCATTAAGTAGTGTTTCCACTTTTTCACACTTTGCACCAATGCATACAATTCCTTGTCATATGTAGGATAATTAATCATGGCACCATTAAAAGTTTATGAATGAAAACGGATGGGCTTACCATGTTGCATGAGGACTACACCCATGACATAGTCACTAGCATCAGTCTGAATCTCAAATGTTTGTCTCAAGTCTGGAAGTGCAAGTATTGGAGCTGAACTGATCTTTTCCTTCAATGCATCAAATGCATTTTGTTGTTTGCCTCCCCACTGGAAAACCTTTTTCACACTTGTCAATGCATGCAAAGGAGTTGCGATAGAAGTAAAGTTAGCAATAAATTTCCTCCAATATTGGGCTGCTCCCAAAAAAATTCTTATCTCAGTAACTATTTTGGGCTTTGGCCAATTCAAAATGACATCAACCTTGGAGGGATCTATTTTCAATTCACCTCCAACAATATGACCCAAATACATTAAAGAAGTTTTTCCAAACTCACACTTTGACATATTTAAAAGCAATTGTTCTTTCTTCAAGACATAAAGTACCTTTTTGACATGCATGACATGTTCTCCATGAGACCTACTGAAAATCAAGATTTCATATAAGTATACTATCACAAACTCATCTATAAATGGCCTCAATACATCATTCATCACACACATGAAGGTAGCAGGAGCATTGCAAAGACCAAAAGGCATAACTATCCATTCAAACAAACCCTGCTTTGTTTTTAATGTTGTCTTCCATATGTCACCTTCAACAATTCTAATCTAATGATAGCCACACCTTAAGTCCAACTTTGTAAAATATTTTTCATCTTTCAATTGATCAAGTAAATAATCTATTCTAGGAAGTGGGTAATGGTTCTTTACCGTAATTTGGTTCAATGCACGGAAGTCCACACACATGTGCCATGTTCCATCCTTCTTTGGCACCAAAATAATAGGTGACCCACATGGCGAAGAACTTGGTATGATGATCCCTTTGTCTAACAACTCTTGAATTTTCTTTTTAATTTATGTACTTTCTATCATTCACATCCTATACATGCCAATGTTAGGAAGAGGACAATATTGCTGCAATTGTCTTTCATGTTGGATTCCCCTCTTGGGAGGCAATCCTTTTGGATCCTTAAACATCTCATCATATTCTTTAGCAACCTCAACCAAATAATATTTCAATCTTGAGTTACAACATTGAAAATATTCATTATCAACACCATTCTTGGGTTTGATCATTAGAAGCACAAAATTCTTGCTAGAGTTTACTAGTCTCTTCATTTGCCCTGCATTAACAAGTGGAAGATTTGGTTTCTTGTGGTAAGCTCTAAAAATATACTCTACACCATCTTTGAACAAATGGTATTTGTTTTCATGGCGATGGAATATATATTTTCAATCATAAAGATATGGGATACCCAAAACTATACCACATGTTGTAACTTGTATCTCTTTTGTTTTATTCAAAAAATCACTTGAAAAATATTTTGAAAAAAGATAAGGCAAGAGGAAGATGTAATAAATTGTATATCAGAATTAGAAACACAAAATAAACAAAGTAATATATCGCAATCGCAAAGATGCAGCAGGCGATTATAAAGTTACCACGGGAATCACCGATCGTTGATTGTGATAAAGGCATGTATTGAAAACTGTGAAAAGACTTTGGAAAAGGCGGAAAAAGGTATCATTACGCATTTTATATGTATTTCTATTATAAAATATTATAAGCGTTGAATAGGCCGGACTCGAAACTTATATATATTACGTTTTAAAGTTTCGGCGGGTCCGTGATCATCGCATAATGTTTTATATATGTGTATGTGGTATGTCGATTTCAATTGTGACAGGACGGACCCGATAGTTTATATATGATGTGTTTTATAAGTGTGGCAGTTCTGCAATATCGCAAGGTTTGAGTTCAAGCACTAGTTGAAAGCGTTGATTGTGATTGCGATGACGAACCCAAAAAACTCTACATTGCTTTTTATAATTCTTGGGGGTCCACTATATCATAAGCCCTTCATATATTTTGTTTATGCAACTTTATATATATATTTATTATAAAGGATTATAATAGAAAGGCTGGACCCAAAGCATATACATATTATGATTTATAAACCCAGCGGGTCCACAAGGCATACGAAAAAGTAGATTTCAAGTTATAAGGCAGGTTTTTGGGCAGAGCAAAAATGGTAAGTGGTTTATTTGGAGCTCACCCGATCCCACTCAACATTCAAAACGTAGCAGTTGGGTGGAGAGAGGAAATCACCCATTTCGGGCGGGTATTCTCCGGCCTTATGTCCCACCCGAAACCTTTATAGTCCGTCTGATATGAAAAGCGCAGATCTATGGTGGGGATGAATCGACGGGAAAGTATACCTCGAAAATTGTGCAGAGCTTGTATTGAAAGCAGGAAAAACATGTTTTATAATATATTTTCATTATAAAAGGTTTACAATAGAAAAGCGTAGGTATAAAGGATTTACACATAAGTCCAACACTTCCATAGTTATGCGACCTAAGGGTACATAAGTTAAGTTTTACAGTGATTATTGGGCCGATTGCGATTTACGATGGAAGTCAACAGAGCACTGAATGGGTGGAATTGACAGGTTTATAAAGCAGAATTAACTCTTTTGAGTTCCGTATTAATCAGAGGTTTGTGTTAATTTTGCTGTGTAAAGTGGAAAATTAGGGTTAGAGCTGAAGCTAAAGAGGAAGACAATCCGGTATGTTTCTTTTCATTTTGGCCAATCAGAATGCCCATGTAAGCCCAGGATTATACAAACTAAATGCGTTTCATTATGGCTATAACAAATTAAGCATCATTAAGGAATTTACAGAGGAATTCGACAGTGGATCAACAGAGCAAGCCAACAGTTATCATCCCCTTCTGAATCCAGTTATGTTCTTGTTATTTCATGTTCTTTGAGCTGTCTTTTACCCTTTGTAAAATTTTGTAATAGTTTTTACTTCATATAGCTAGAAAAGCAGTTAGATAATTTGGCCAATTTTAGAAATCAACAACTGTACCGCAATGTATAAAAAGAGGAAAATTTACTAAGAAAGGGTTGGAATTTTGGAGAACCCGGAGACTAGGCCACTGTATTCCTGATATCATCGTTGATTAATGAAAGAATCAGAAGTTTCCATGAGTTGTTGCATATAATTTTGTAAGCTTCTTTGTCATGTGTCATGCTATGTTTTCTTCTTTTCAAGTATAGTAATGAAGCTGCAAGTCTTTATTTGCTTATGTAGATAAAGTTAAAATTCCTTAAAAGAGCGCTCCTATACTTGAAGTCCTCACTTCCTTTCTAAGTTATAGATAATAGTTTCTGTGAAAGACTAACATATTGTCTATGATTGAGTTCTTATTATCATAGTTACTCTAAGTTACAGATAGTAGTTTCTGTGAAAGATCAACATATCATCTTTAACTTCTCCTTCAAACTTTCTTCATTCACCATTTATATCTAACAACAAATGGCATTCTGAGATGTTCTAGTCATACATGTATTAGGAGTTAAAGACCAAGTTTTCTAGGTCCTTCATTTGAGAACACAACAAACAATAAGTGATAGTAAATAATATTTATTAATGTCTTAAGCACAATTTCCCCACAACCAGGAAATTGGTTTCTTAAGGAACAACATTAATTGACGTCGTTGCCAGGGAGAGAAGACAAGAAGATTTTTCCCTGGGTTTCAATATTTTCCTCTGGTTGTTTGGTGAGGAGGAAATATTCGGCTGATTTGAATCAAAGCAATAACTCTGGCTTCAAGAAGGCCCCATATAAGATCAGACGCTTCACAAAAGAAGGTTCAAGCTCTTTCAGATCCTGAAAGGCTGGTTTCAAGGGGGGTTAGGAAGTCTAAGATCTCAACTAGACCAATTCCTACATTGTCTGCATTAAGCAGCAACTTATCTGAACATTCATCTGATAGAAAGTCATCTTTTTCATCATCTTCATTTCAGGAACCTAGCTATCAAGGCCAATCTTTTGAGTCTGTTACTTTTCATTTACCTGTTGTATTTATTCAACCTCAACCAATAACCACATTACCTCCTTTGCACATTCCATTTACCTCTCAATCAAGTTCCACATCTGTTGGTAATCAAATTTCAGTAAACATGGTAGCACCTGCATTATTAGTGAATAGGTATGCACCTCTTCAACTACCACAACCTTTTAATCAAATGCCATAGGATTACCTTAAAACTATTCGACCTTTTTTAGGAGAAGATGAACAAACAGTAGAGAATCATGTAGTAGTATTTTGTAATTTTGCAGAAAGCCTAAATGTTGAACATTTAGATGTTGTTCTAAGACTTTTTGTTCAGTCCCTCGATGGAGAAGCAAGCAAATGGTTCAAAGGACTTCCCAATAATACCATTCCTTCTTGGGAAGAGATGGAACGTGTGTTTATTCAGAGATGGGGAGAAAAAAGAGACCATGGATATTCATCAACAGAGTTTAATGCCACAAAGAAGAAGTCTAATGAAACTGAGGCCGAATTTGTCAGAAGATTTAGCAAATTATACAATAGTCTCTCAGCAGAGATTAAGCCTCCTCCCGCTGGTGCAAAAATAACTTTTGCAAGGGATTTTGAATCAAAATTTGGATTCACATTAAGGGAAATAAGAGCTCCAACCCTTGATCAAATCCAAATAGATGCTTTAGAGATAGAAGCAAATCTGGTGGCTGCAGGAAAAGCACTAGAAACACAACCTACCCAAGACAAGGGAAAGGCAAAGATAGAATCCTCTCAAAGTCATTCATTGGAGGATATGTGTAATACAATTAAAACTTTGTCAGATAAGTTAAATAGGTTAGAGTTAGAAAATAAGAACTCTCAGAGACAAACACAGTATAATAAGAACTTTAATCCCCAATTCAGAAGAGAACCTTTGCAAATCTTGCAAAAGGAAAGAAAATATCAAAATCAAATTCAAGTGCCATTATATATAGAAGCAGATCCTGGTGAAAAACAACTTGAAGATCAAATTTCTACATTATATTCAGTTGATGAAGATGAACTCGAAATTGAAGGAGAAGAGTATGTGTATGATGAAGTAGATGCTATTCATGATGAAAATGAAATTTATGAATACTGGAAACAATTCTCTGATTTTATGTAGGCTAAAATACATAAAAAATATGACCTGAGATCTAGGAAAAGATCAAGAAATCGAGAAAACAAAAGTGAGAAGCAAGTTTCAACTTCCTCACCAAAGGCGACTCCACAAGAATCTCAGCCTACAAAACAAGTAAACAAAGGAAATCAACAACAAAATGCAAATGGCAAGACAAAGATACTTCGAGGTGAGTCTTCTCAAGATCAAACTGGAAAAATTCCTTTGGAGAAACTTGTTTCAAGTCTCAAATAATTTCAGTCATGAAGAAAGGTGAAGATGAGAATGAAAAGACTGCTAAACAGGGTCACTTGTTTAGTCTTACCAAGGAGTTGGAAAAGGTAAGAATACAAGTTCCCCTTACAGAATTGGCAAAAACACCTACTTATCAAAAGGAGATTGTTGAGTTTATTAATTTAAAAGAAAATGGGAGTGACACTGTAAATCTGCAGGAAGATAAACCTGTAGTGGTTTTTGGTCCACATGCAGAGGAAGTAGATTCTTAAATACCTCCTTTTTATATTTCCTTATGGGTTCATGATTTCCTCCTACATAATTGTATGTTTGATTTGGGAGCTTCACATAATCTTATGCCTGTGTCAGTGATGAAGCAACTAAATCTACAAGTGACCAAACCTTACAGGGATTTGTATTCTTTTGATTCAAACACGATCAAGTGTCTGGGGGTTATTAAGGATCTGGCAGTGTCACTAGCCTAAATTCCAGCTAGAAGCTTGGTCATGGATGTTGTAGTAGCAGATATTCCTGCTAGATTTGGAAGGCTTCTATCTAGGTCCTGAGGGGCTAAATTGGGAGGTTTTTTGAAACTAGATTTTACATATGCTGTTATATCAATTTTTGGAGGGAAGGAGAGGAGATTGTACAGAGAAACTAGGTTTGTAAAGACAATTACAAAAAATGGAGCAAGCAATTCACCTGTATATAGTCAGGAGAAGGATGAATTTTCTTGTTTCACACTGCATGATAATGTAGAACTGGCTGAAGATAATTAGAAGTAGCTTTCTTCAGCCTATGTAATTAGAGATCTGCAAACGGAAGAAGTGCGTAAGTATTTCTTTTGATGGAGCTTATTCCAAGGAAGGAACAAGTGTTGGTTTTCTTCTAATTGCACCTGGAGCTAATATGTTCCCTTTGTCTTTAAAATTAGAGTTTGAGGAAACTAACAATGTCGCAGAATATGAGTCTTTGATTATTGCTCTACAAACAGCCAAATAGATGGGAGTCAAGTCAATTTCTTCTTTTGGAGATTCGGAGCTAATTATTAAGCAGATAAAATATCACTGCCAAACAAAGCATCTTATGCTTTGGGCATACATAAATGAGGTATCGGATTTGATTGAAAACTTCTTTGAAGCTTTTAACATTCAATTCATTCCAAGAGATGAGAATAGATTAGCAAATTCATTGGCTGTGGCTGCTAGCACTTTCAAGCCTCGTATTAATCCAAGACTAAGATATGAGGTAGAAATGAGACACAGACATTCTGTTCTTGATAATGTTCAGAATTGGCAAGTTTTTGAAGATGACCAACAGATTAAGGAGTTTTTGACTATGGTTGAAGAGTTTCAGGGCACAAAAATATATCAGGATGAAGAAGAGACAACAGAAATTGCAGGAGCCAGTGGTTTAAAAGATTCAATAGCAAATCAGAAGATCTTTCAATTGAAAGATAATATTATGCCAAAGGGACTTGTTCCTCTTGAAAGGCTTTTTAATTCCAATGATGTGGCTATGGACTCAGGGAAAATCTCACAGGATGAACATATTTAGGATCACAACATTGTAACTCAGGAGAATCCCAGGTTAGTTAAATTATATGCTGGAGTTTCACCTAATTTGCAAGAAAGATATATTAAAATTTTCAAGAATTATGTTGATGTCTTTGCATGGTCCTATGAAGATCTCAAAACCTATGATGTAAATATTATTTAGCATAAGATTCCTTTGAAGGAGGGGGTTAAAACCAACAAACAGAAGCTTAGACAGATAAACCCTCTGCTTCTACCATCAATTGAAAAGGAGGTCAAGAAGTTGCTTGATGCCAAAATCATAGTCCCACTCAGGTATTCTGATTGGGTGGCTGATCTAGTACCTGCGAGAAAGAAAAATGGAGAAATAAGGTTGTGTGTGGACTTCAGAAATCTCAATAGGGCTTCTTTGAAAGATAACTATCCATTGCCTAAGATGGATCATGTGCTGCAAAAGGTAACGAGATCTTTTAGAATGTCAATGTTAGATGGATTTTCTGGTTATAACTAGGTGGCTGCGGATAAGGAGGATCAGAAGAAAACAACATTCACAACCCCCTGGGGAACATTTATGTATGCCAGAATGCCTTTCAGATTGATGAATGTAGGTGCTACATTTCAAAGGGCTATGGACATTGCTTTTATTGGAGATAAGTTTGTAGTAATATATTTGGATGATATTACTGTTTTCTCAAAGTCTGATGAAGAACATATGGATCATTTAAAGAGGAATGTTGATAAATGTGGAAGATTTGGACTTTCCTTAAATCCCAAGAAATCCATTTTTGCTCTGGAAGAAGGAAAACTATCGGGACACATTGTTTCCAGAGAAGGAGTGAAGATAGATCTAGCCAGAGTACAAGTTGTGCAGAAAATACCATCACTGAGGAGTAAAAAGGATATTCAAAATTTTTTGGGAAAGATAAACTTCTTGAGAAGATTTGTATCCAACTATGTAGAAATTTTAAAAGAAATTACTAATATGCTAAAAAAAGAGAATGAAATGAGCTGGACCAAAGAAGCTAGAGAACCATTTTCTAGGATTAAAGAGGCATTACAGGTAGCTCCAGTCTTAATCAGTCCTGATTACCAAAATCCTTTCCAATTTTTTCATTTGCACCATCAAGTTCAATAGTTGTTGTCTTATTGCAGAAGAATGATGAAGAGAGAGAGCATCCAGTTGCATTCTTCAGTAAGATTTTTAGAGATTTTGAGTTGAAATATAATATTCTTGAGAAACATGTGTATGCTTTGGTAAAATCCCTGAAAGCTTTTAGAACTTATGTGTTGCAGTCCCAAATCATTGCTTATGTGCCAAATGCTGCAGTGAAAGATGTATTACTACAGGGAGATGTAGAAGGCAGAAGAGGAAAGTGGATTGCGAAGATCCAAGAATATGATTTGGACATAAAACCCACAAAGTTGGTGAAAGGACAAGGATTGGCAAAAATGTTGACAGAATCAAACTTTTAGGCATTGGAAATTAATTTGTTGGCACATGTGGATGAAAAAGCAGTTGAAGAAAGTGAAGGAGAGCAAGTTCCAGGTAAGAAGATCAGGTATAAATTTTTGTGTTTAGAATTGTATAAGCATATAATTCATTATTTGTGCTTTCTTTCTTGTCCCCAATCCTTAGATAGAACAAAGTATAGGGCACTAAAGATCAAGGCATGGCCATATGTGATTGTGGAAGGCAAATTGTACTGGAAGGATCCTGCTGGAATTTTATTGCTATGTTTAATAGAAGATGAATTTACATAAACAATCAAAGATTATCACGAGGGGTTTCGTGGAGGACATTACAATTGGAAATTAAGTGCTCATAAGATCCTTCATGCAAGATTTTACTGGCCTACTTTATTTGGTGATATATATAAGTTTGTTAGAAGTTGTCAAAAGTGCCAGCTTTTTGCTGAGAAAAAGAGGTTAGGCCCTTTACCTTTGATTCTAGTTTTCATAGAGAAGCCATTTAGACAATGGGGATTGGACTCTGTTGGAGAAATCAATCCAGCTTCAAGCAGACAACACAGGTGGGTTCTCACAGCAACTGATTACTTCACCAAATGGGTAGAGGCAATTCCTACTAAGAGAGAAAATGATCAGATAGTAATGAAGTTCCTGGAAGAAAATATTTTCAACAGATTTGGATGCCTTGTTAAAATTATAATAGACAATGCTCAAGTGTTCAACTCATGTAATTTCATTGCTTTTTATCACAAGTATAATGTTATTTTGTCCCATTCAAAAGCTTACCATCCTCAGGGAAATGAATTAGCTGAATCTACTAACAAAACATTGATGAAGATCCTTAAGAAAACAATTGCAAAAAATCAAAGAGATTGGGATTCTAAGTTAAAGTTTGCTCTGTGGACTGCTAGAGTAATTACAAGAAGATCTACAGGGAAATCACATTTTGAATTAGTATATTGAACTCAAGCTCTGTTTCCAAGTCAACTTGTAAAGCCAATGATTGCAATGATTCAAGAGGCAAAAGAAGAACGAAATGCTTTGATAAGAAGAATGAACAAAGTGGTGGAGCTAAGTGAGAACAGGGACAAGTTAAGAGACAACTTGATTATGTATCAATCCAAGATGAAAAGTATTTTTGACAGGAAAGCCAAGGAAATTGATTTCGAAGTTGCAGATTTAGTATTGAGTGGGATACCAGAGGAGAAGATAAGGGTAAACATGGGAAGTTTGATCCTCTCTGGTATTGTCCTTTTAGAATTTCTAAAGTGAGATCCAATAATACCTTCATCCTTAAGAATCTTGATGGTGAAACTCTACAACTGCCTGTTAATGGGCAATACTTAAAACAATACTTCCAGTTCTAAAGAATAAGCATCATTTCATTGTGAATACCATAGTGAAATCATTGTACAAATGCCATAGTATTTCAGTTTATGCAAAGCAATATATGACTCCATGCCCGAAGTGAAGGCACTAATCTGAGGTTCTTAGTGCTTCTGTGGCAAAAGCACTATCCCCAGTTGGAGCCAGATGTTGTAACTTGTATCTTTTTTGTTTTATTAAAAAAATCACTAGAAAAATATTTTGAAAAAAGATAAGGCAAGAGGGAGATGTAATAAATTGTATATCGGATTTAGAAACACAAAAGAAACAAAGTAATATATTGCAATCGCAAAGATGCAGTGGGCAGTTATAAAGTTACCACAGGAATCATCGATCGCCAATTGTGATAAAGGCATATCTTGAAAATTGTGCAAAGACTTTGGAAAAGGCAGACAAAGGTATCGTTACACATTTTATATTTATTTCTATTATAAAAGATTATAAGCATTGAACAGGCCAAACCCGAAACTTATATATATTACGTTTTAAAGTTTTTGCGGGTCCGTGATCATCGCATAATGTTTTATATATTTGTATGTGGTATGCCGATTCCGATTGTGACATGCCAGATCCGATAGTTTATATATGATGTGTTTTATAAGTCTGGTGGGTCCGCAATATTGCAAGGTTTGAGTTCAAGAACTAGTTGAAAGCACCAATTGTGATTGTGATGATGGACCCGAAAAACTCTACATTGCTTTTTATAATTCTTGCGGGTCCGCTATATCATAAGCCCTTCATATGTTTTGTTTATGAAACTTTATATGTATTTTTATTATAAAGGATTATAATAGAAAGGCTAGACCCGAAGCGCATACATATTATGATTTATAAACCCGGCAGGTCCACAAGGCATTCGAAAAAGCAGATTTCAAGTTATAAGACAGGTTTTCGGGCGAAGCAAAAACGGTAAATGGTTTATTTGGAGCTCACCCAATCCCATTCAGCATTCAACATATAGTAGTCAGGTGGAGAGGGGAAACCACCCATTTCAGGCGGTTATTCTCCAGCCTTATGTCCCACCCAAAACCTTTATAGATCGTTTGATATGAAAAGCACAGATCTACTGTGGGGATGAATTGGCGGGAATGTATACCTCGAACATTGTGTGGAGCTCGTATTGAAAGCGGAAAAAGCATGTTTTATAATATATTTTGATTATAAAAGGTTTACAATAGAAAAGCACAGGTATAAAGGATTTACGCATAAGTCCAACACTTCCATAGTTATGCGACCTAAGGGTGCATAAGTTAAGTTTTACAGTGATTATCAGGCTGATTGCGATTTACGATGGAAGTCAACAAAGCACTGAACGGGTGGATTTGACAAGTTTATAAAGCATAATTAACTCTTTTGAGTTCCATATTAATTAGAGGTTCGTGTTAATTTCGTTGTGTAAAGTGGAAAATCAGGGTTAGAGCCGAAGCTGAAGAGGAAGACAATTCGGTATGTTTCCTTGCATTTTGGCCAATCAGAATGCCCATGTAAGCCTAGGATTATACAAACTAAACACGTTTCATTACGGCTAAAACGGATTAAGCATCATCAGGGAATTTACAGACGAATTCAACAGCAGATCAACAGAGCAAGCCAACAATTCTTATCCCCTTCTGAATCCAGTTATGTTCTTGTTATTTCATGTTCTTTGAGGTGTATTTTACCCTCTCTAAAATTTTGTAATAGTTTTTACTTCATATAGTTAGAAAAGCAGTTAGATAATTTGGGTAGTTGCAAAAATCAACAACTGTTCCACAATGTATAAAAAGAGGAAAATTTACTAAGAAAGGGTTGGAATTTTGGAGAACCCGGGGACTAGGCCACTGTATTCCTGATATCATCATTGATTGATGAAAGAATGAGAAGTTTCCATGAGTTGTTGCATATAATTTTGTAAACTTCTCTGTCACGTGTCATGCTATGTTTTCTTCTTTTCAAGTATAGTAATAATGCTGCAGGTCTTTATTTGCTTATGTAGATAAAGTTAAAATTCCTTAAAAGAGCGCTCCTATACTTGAAGTCCTCACTTCTTTTCTAAGTTATAGATAATAGTTTCTGGGAAAGACCAACATATTGTCTATGATTTAGTTCTTATTATCATAGTTCCTCTAAGTTAGAGATAGTAGTTTCTGTGAAAGATCAACATGTTATCCTTAACTTCTCCTTCAAACTTTCTTCATTCACCATTTATATCTAGCAACAAATGGCATTCTGAGATGTTTTGGTCATACATGTATTAAAAGTTAAAGACCAAGTTTTCCAGGTCCTTCATTTGAGAACACAACAAACAATAAGTGACAGTAAATAATATTTATTAATGTCTTAAGCACAATTTCCCCACAACCAGGAAATTGGTTTCTTAAGGAACAACACCACATATGTCTAATGGCACTACATCAAGCTCTACCTCATCTATGAAGTTTGCAGTAATGGTGAATTTCAATTCACAATTTCTAGTTACTTGCAACTGTGCATTGTCACACATCCAACCTAATGGATAGGGCTTATGATGTGGAATGGTTTCCAAATTCAAACTTTTGACAATGTTTTCAGAGATGAGATTGGCTTGAGAGCCACTATAAAAAAGAGTATCAATCTTCTTATGTTTTGAGATTACCCTGATATGGAAAATTTCTATCCTCTTCTTTTCATTTGGAGTTTTATTGTGATCATTTTAAGTACTAGTGCTAACAATGGAGTCCTTACCTCTTATCTGCATGGTTGTGATCTTGGTTTCATCACTCGAATTTGATCCCAAACCCTCTTGAGTGGTTGCAACTGTCCTTTGTTTTCCTTTGTTGTTAAACTTCTTTGGTTTCATTTCAAGATGAAGCTTCCAGCAATGAGCTTCATCATGAACCTCCTTGGAACAATGTTTGCATGTTAATTTTTCTCCTTCCTTTTTAGCAGATGCATTCTTGTTTCCTTTCCCTTTGAATTTACTCTTTCCCTTATCTCCACTTTGAAATGGATTTTTGCTACCCCCTTGTGCACTATTTTCCCCTCTTGCTTCAAGATGTGTTGCCTGAACACAAACCTCATCTAAACTTGTAGGATTAAACATAAGGATAGTATGCCTCATGTTGTAACATGCATTTTTATTGTTTATAATATTCATTTTTCATTCAAAAATCGCTTGAAAATACTTCAAAAAGAAAAGATAAAAGCAAGATGAAGAAATGATAATGGCATAGCGGAATCACTAAAAGAATTGTAAGAGAATCGGCTCCAGAGTAACGAAGGTTGCTATACAAATCACTATATAAATGGTTATATGGAGCTAGACTTGATATATATAGATGTGCATATTGAAACAAGAAAGAAACAAAGCAATATATTGGATTCACAAAAGAAATAAGTGTTAAAGGTTTAAAGCCGGACACAAAATACTATAAGTTTCATTTTATAAAGTTCAGCGGGTCCACAATGATATGTATGATTGGTTCCGCTGATACATTGATTACGATTTGCGATCACGGGCTGGACCCGAAAGCATATATATAGTGTTTTATAATTGCGGTGGGTCTATCATATCGCATAACATATTATATATATATATGGTTTCATCGATTGCGATATGCGATCCAGACCCGATAGTTTACATGTTATGTTTTATGACTACGATGCGTCTGTCATATCGCAAAATGTTAAGGGTTGGGTTGATATAACAATGGAAAGCGCCAATTGCGATTGCGATAAAGGTATGCCTTGATAGTTGTGCATAGCCCGCGTTAAAAGCATAAAAGGCATGATCATGGCGTATTTCTATTATAAAAGATATATAATAGAAATAGCGCAAATATGAAGGATTTATGCGTAAGTCCAACATTACAATGGAAAGTGCCGATTGCAATTTGCAACGGCGACCTGGACCTGAAAACTATATATTGTGCTTTATAATTCTGGCGGGTCCGCAAGGCGTACGAAAAGGCGGATTTAAAGTTACAAGCGAGATTTCGAGCGAAGAAAAAATGGTAAATAGTTTTTAGTGGAGCTCACCCGATCCCACTTATCGTTCGACACATAGCAGCTGGGTGGAGAGAAAAAACCACCCATTTCGGGCAGGTATTCTCCGTGCTTATGTCCCACTTGAAATATTTGTATACCATCTAATCCACTAAGCATAGATCTATGATGGGAATCTATCAGGAAAATTTGTTGCCTAGAGAACTATGCAGAGGCTTTGAAAAGTGTGAAAAAGGTATGTTATGCATGCTTTATGGGTATGTTCATTATAGATGGTTTATAATGAATTTAGCGCGGATATAAGGGTTTATAGGTAAAGACCATGGTATAACCAATGTTAGGGAGTGGCTTAAGCATGCATATGTATATTTGGATTAATAAAAGGATATTGAAGGTTTAGAAGGGTTGATTGAGTCCCGATAAGTGAATGTGACTAAGGGTTAGTCTATGTTGGGTTTAATAAATCATTCTACATAGGGATTTATGAAAGGGGCCTTAACCATTATGGATTAAACTTTTGACTCGGAAGATTATTAAAGACATTGGTCCCGGTACATGTGTAAGCCCAGGTTTACATAGGTCAACACAGTTCATTACAGCTAAAGCGAATTAAACATCATTTAGGGCATTTACAGAGGAACTCGACAATAGATTAACAGAACAAGCCAATAGTTTGGAAATAATACTGAGAGGGGGGGGGTGAATCAGTATTATCATGTCAATAAAACTTTTTCATTTCCATATTCAGATTCATATATGCTACTTCCACAACTTCTTATGATTCAGTTAGATGAGTGCATTAGAACATTATCAATCATATTGA
>APFE031398247.1:0-12186 GCA_000404065.3 Pinus taeda | reverse complement strand
TTCCCAAAATTTTCTTTTTCCCCCACCATTTCTGGCGAGTACCCCAATTATTTTTAACAAGCTTGATGGGGATAGCATATTCTTGTGGTGCGTCATTTCGACAAAATCCGATGTCATCAGGTTTTAACGAGTCCGACAAAGGAAGAACTCGACGTCTTTTCATGTTTAGAGAGTTTGAAAAAACAACAGAAAAGGAAACTCTAGGGTTGTTATTTTTCGTAGAGTTGTGTCTCTCAGGCCCGAAAAAGTATAAAATAATGCCCAAAAGAACCGCCCGACCATTACGATCGAGGAATACTTTTCATAAATACTGATTTCGACCTGAAAAAGTAAAAAAGTGATCAAAACCATGTCGTTTCGTAACCATGAACGAGTTTGAAACGACAAGAACCCGGTAATCTTTTTATGTTTTAACGGTTGACAAAAGAACTTAAAACGACCGCCCCTTAGTAACGTTTAACGAGCGAAGAGGAATAACTCAGCAATCTTTTCCTCTTTAAAAGGTCAAGAAAAGAGCTGAAAGCAGACCGTAAAGTAACCTTTTCTCATGTTTTACCGAGCTTGAAAAAGTTGAAAAAGAGCTCGTTTGATTGCGTTAAGTTGCTCCAACCCCTGTCATCATACAAAAACAGCGTAAAACCCACTTTGACATGAAAATATCCCAAAAATACTCAAAAGTATCATTTCTAATATATTTTTAGGTCAAAAAATGCTTATAAATAGTGAAAATGGTAAAAAATATATTTACTTTTCACTTTTTACCTTGTGAGTTTACTATTGGAGGGGATTCAGAGGGGATTCAGAGGGGAAACCAGAGATTCTGGGTTTGATCCCCAGTATGGTCGCCAAATTTTTGAACAGATAAATCCCCTCTGCGGACAGAGGCGATCCCACTAGCCCAACATGGGTCTAACAACAATCAATCAACGCTAACATGCAGGTTCTTAATTGCAAATCAAAGATCGATGATGAGGGCCTACCTAGATTCCAACGCTAATACTTGTAGAAGAGTCATCACTCCTATTCCTTTGCTCCGACTAGTCACAATCCCCACATAAAATCCAATAGATGCAATTATATATCAGTCAGAAAGGATATAACTCAATCATCATTATGAAGACAATAAGAGTGGAACCATAATGATAGTCGCCTATTAATGAATAAAAGCAGAGAAAGATACAACCAAGGTTCTGACATTGAACCTATTCTCTGGCTGGGCGAGCAGCTATGTATGCTTTGCAATAGAGCTTCTCTCTCTCAGGATTCCGGCAGCATAACCTCCCTATGCTTCAAAACTCTTACTATCACTCTAGCATTACTCGAGCACTCACAAAAACTCTAGAAAAATCTAGCTTGTCTAATGCATGAGGACAGACTTTTATAGATGGAGAAGGGAGGAAGATTCAATGTACCAGGACGCCCATTATGGATTGGAATTATCTATGAAAAGCTACTGAGGATAGGTGTCGAGGATAGATGATGACACTCGACCTCTATCCGATGGATTTTTCCCTCAAAGAACTTCATGACAAGAGAGGAAAAAACATATGGGTGCGCGTTGGCCAAAAATCATTACCAAATGTAGTTGGCATGAGTATTGTTCTAGGACAGAGTGCCAATGGGCGTGCCCCCTTTTCAAGATTTCAGTGATTGGCACGGGTAAGACATTGTGTACCTGCTCCAATGGAAAAAGGGCACTTTTCAGGGATAATTTACAGAAGGTGTCTTCAGGGAACATGAAGTACATACTCAGGGGAACATAATGCAAGTGTTTTTAGGTTATGTCACTGGTCATAGGTCCCGGAATGTATCCTCCAATGTACGAAAACAAGGGTAACAGGGACGGTGACCAATGGTGACAAATTACTATGTAACACTACTGTAAATCACAATTTCAGAACTAGATGATCCGAAAGTACAGAGATACATCAGAGGCAACATCGAGCTCCTACAAAGTGAAAAAAGGTGTGTAGATTCTTTTAAATTTTTGCTTAAGATTGGTTTGAAAATTTATTTTGAAGGAATTCAAAGGGCATAGTAGAGAAATTATTATCAGTAAACTGATGCCCCGAGGAAAGAAAATGCAAACACCTAGTAAGCAACCTGAAAGCTCTAGCATGACTCATGAAGAAGAGGAAGAAATGCTACATGATATATCAAAATTACAAGAACAAGTGCAAAAAATGTCATGCTCACAAAAGCTAACAGAAGCTAAGATAAATGGAGTGGAATCTAATATAAAGGGCATGGAAGATAATATGGATGATTTGAACATAGATTTGAAGATAGATTTGATGAGAGAAATGGAAGATTTGAAGACAGACTTGAAGACAGACTTGAAGTCTGACATCGCAGATTTGAAGACAGATTTGACAAATTTTCTACAAGAAATACTTACTAATGGTGAAAACTTTGTAAAGGAAACTCAATATGCAAACAAAATAAATGTTAATCATGATTTCATAGACTCTAATGTGGGATCGAAGACCCACCATATTCCAAAAATTGATATGAGGAAGTTTGATGGCAAGGATCTCGCAACATGGATATTACAGATGGAGCAATTTTTCGATCTCAATAATGTGCAAGACACACAAAAGGTGCATATTGCAACTTTATATTTGGAACCAAATTTGTTTGTATGGTATTATTGGCTTTGCTCTCATAAAAAAATTATCACTTGGGCAATTTTTATGGAAGAATTGACAGCACATTATGAGGATACAAAAACCAACACTTTTTTTAGCCAATTGATAAGTCTCAAACAAAAGGTTTCAATAATGGAGCACATTCAGGAGTTCAAAAAATTGAACATAAGGATAAAAAATATTCTAGAGGAGCATAGGATTTATGTGTTCATAGGGACTTTAAAGGATAATATCCAACATGATGTTTTCCTTCGGGAACCTGATTCATTAGAGAAGGCATTCATGTTAGCAAGAAAAATGGAAAGCAAAATTATGGCAACCATGAAGCATACCACTCACAACTATAAATATGGAAGTGTTGTTGCCCCTAGTCTTCCACAACATATAAGGTTGACACCACAACAACTGGAAGAAAAAGAGAAAAAAGGGCTTTGTTACAGTTGTGATAGCAATTACACTAAGGTCATAAGTGTGCTGAGAAGAAATTATTCTACATAGATTTGCGAAGAGGAAGAAGAAAGGAGCAAGAAAGGTCAACAAGAAGAGGATATACTCCAAGAACAAAGCCTAGATAAAGAAGAAATGGATCCGACCATATCTTGTAATTGCATTGGGATGTAATTAACACTCCTCCAAACCATCAAGATAGAAGGACAAATGAAGAAGAAAAAGGTAATAGTGTTGATTGATTCAGGAAGTACCCACAATTTTATTCATTGTAAGGTAGCAAAAGAATTGAATTGCTTCTTATATCTAGCACCAGAGTGTCAAGTTATGGTTGCAAATGGAGGACCAATAAATTGCTCTGGAAGGTGCCATAATATCAAGCTATTGATGGGAGGAATATGTATTGACTAGCCTAATGCTTTCCATTCCAATGGGATGTGCTGATGTTGTACTAGGAGTCCAATGGCTACAATTCTTGGGTACAATAGCTTTTAATTTTCAAGAGCTTTTCATGAGATTTTCTATGGAAGGAAGGGAAGTTGGATTAAGGGGTATTGCAGGGAAACTGGGAAACATAATTAGCTCTAACCATATGATAAAGCTTCTAAAAAAGGAACAAAGCGGTGTAATTGCACAATTATGTTCTCTAGATGTTTCCACATTGGAATCATCTATTTCTCTAGATCTCCAAAAAGTCTTGAACAATCATTCCAAGGTATTCGAGACTCCGAAAGGTCTCCCACCTATTTATGATCATGATCATGCTATTCATCTAATTCCAGGAAGTGTTCCTCCAAACATCAGGCCGTACAGATATCCCTATGCCCAAAAGAGTGAAATTGAATGTATGGTTGCAGAAATGCTAGAGGCTGGTATAATTCAACCGAGTCAAAGTTCTTTCTCTGCTCTAGTAGTATTAGTGCCCAGAATGATGGATCATGGTGGTATGTGTCTGAATATAGGAGCTCAACAGCTTACGATTAAATATAGTTTCCCTTCCTGTCATTTGATGAATTGCATGGATCAATTTACTTCACCAAGTTGGATCTTCATTCAGGATATCATCAAATCAGAATGAAGATTGAAGACATTCTGAAAACAACATTTAGAAATCATCAGGGCCATTATGAATTTTTGGTCATGCCTTTTGGCCTTACCAATTCACCTTCAACATTTCAAGTTTTTATGAATTCCATTTCAAACCATTCCTTAGAAAATTTGTGTTAGTATTTTTTGATGATATACTAATCTACAACAAGTCTTGGAAGGATCATGTTGAACATGTTGACAGGGTGGTACAACTATTGGAGGAGAAACAATTATATGCAAAAAGATCCAAATGTTTCTTTGGAGTACAAGAGGTGGAATATTTGGGTCATATTGTATCTCATGAAGGAGTTAAGGTAGACCCGAGCAAAATTAAAGCCATTAAGGAATGGAAAATCCCCACATTCGTAAAGCATCTGTGAGGATTTCTCGGCTTGACAAGGTATTATCGCAAGTTTGTTAAGAATTATGGAAGAATAGCAGCACCTCTAACAACATTATTGAAGAAAAATGCATTTTCATGGACTCCAGAAGCAACAAAGGACTTTGAACATCTTAAAGGGGCAATGTGCGAAGCACCGGTCTTAGCTACACTGGACTTAACAAAAACCTTTTTTGTGGAATGTGATGCTTCAGGAAATGGAATTAATGTTGTTTTAATGCAAGATGAAAGACCCATTACTTTTGAAAATCATCTAATCAAGGGAAAGTTTTTACACAAAGCTATTTATGAGAAGGAAATGTTGGCAATACTCCATGCACTTAAGAAATGAAGACCCTACCTAATGGGAAGACACTTCAAGGTAAAAACAGATCATGATAGCCTTAAATACTTTTTAGAACGAAGGTTATCCTTTGAAGATCAACAAGAGTGGGTCATAAATATGTTGGGTTATCACTTTGAAATGATCTACAAAAAAGGGAAGAAAAATGTGCTGGCAGATGCACTCTCAACAAAGGATGTGGATGTGGAAGCATTGTTGTGTGCCATTTCTATTATCCAACCAAATTGGATAAATGAAGCAAGGGAGGAATGGAAGAATGACGAAGAAGTGTGGGAACTTATTTGAAAGTTACAACAAGGTTCCAGTACGTCTGATACATTTAGCTGGCAAAATGATTCTTTATGGTACAAAGATCACTTATACCTCTGTAAGAATTCACAACTAAAACAAAAGATTCTTATGGAATTGCACACTTCTCCCTTAGGAGGGAACTCAGGATTTTTAAAAACTTACCACAGGGTTAAGAAGGAACTTTTTTGGGATGGCCTTAAAATTGATATTCAAATATTTGTGGCGGAATGTTTGGTTTTCCAACAAAATAAAGTTGAAACAATTAATACACGGGGTCTATTACAACCTTTATTCATTCCAAGCTAACACTGGGAGGAGGTTTCAATGGATTTTATCACAGGTTTACCCAAGTCTATGGGAAGGAGTGTCATCATGGTGGTAGTTAACAGACTTACTAAGTATGCACCCTTTTATGCATTAGCACATCCATTTAAAGCTAGTATAGTATCTACTGCATTTATGGAAACAATTCAAAAGCTACATGGAAACCCAAAGATTATTGTAAGTGACAGAGATCCCATTTTCACTGGAAATTTTTGGACACAATTATTTTCCTGTCTTGGTACTCAGTCAGCTCATAGCTCATCTTATCATCCTCAATCTTATGGGCAAACTGAGATAGTAAACGAATGTTTGGAAGGATGTCTTCATTGCTTTGTATCTGATAAACAAACACAATGGGTCAAATGGTTGCCTCTGGCTGAATGGTGGTATAACACTTCCCTCCATACAGCAACAAAAATGACCCCAACTTTATGGATATCAGCCACCATCCATCAGATCATATTTAAGAGAAAATTATAAGGTTCAAGCAGTGGAACATCACATCGAACATCAACAACAAGTCATGCAACCCTTAAAGGATAACCTCGTGTTGGCACAGAATAGAACGAAACAACAGGCAGATCAACATCGCAGTGAAAGAGTTTTTGATGTAGGTGATTGGGTATTCCTAGGGCTACAACCATATAAGAAAATGTCCCTCAAACAAGCTAAGAAGGATAATAAATTATCACGAAAGCATTATGGTTCGTACAAGGTGTTGCAAAAGATTGGTACTATGGCATACAAATTAGAGCTTCCTCCAGCTTCTCGATTGCACCCAGTTTTCCATGTTTCATGTTTAAATAAGTTTATAGGCAACAAGCTCCCAGTTCAAACAATATTGCCAGAACTTGATGAGGAAGTAAAAATTATATTGGAACTGGAAGCAACCACAGAAAAAAGAACTTGACAGCTACAAAATCGATCAATTTTGGAGTATCTTATCAAGTGGAAGAACTTATCTGTTGAAGATTCCACATGGGAGGATGAGAATTTTATACAGAAGCATCCAGAACTACTCAAGCATTTGAGGACAACACTTTTCTGAAGGAGAGGGGCATGTTGGGTCCTATTAATACTAGTGATTACCCCATTAATATTGTAGTTGCATCACTTATTATATTTTTGTGCCCCTATTTCCCCATATTTTATATTTTTGTTCCCATAGAATCCCTCTATTGTTATTTTTGTGGCTTTTATATTATTATTGTTAGGTCAGTTGGGTTATATTGTGACTCCTTAGACTCCTATATATAGAAAGGAGGTTTTTTCATTTTGAATCATCCAGGAATTATTCATTTATGTAATGTAAAGGAGGTTGCCCCCTCGAAGAGGCTGAATTCTAAGTTGTTGAACTATCTTTTCTATCTTTTCTTGAGTTGGTTTCATAACAGAATTATCCTTAAAATACCTCCACTTTCACTCTGTTCACACATTTCCTCACCTCCATTCCACCACCATGTCACCACATCAGCTTCACTTTCATCATTGAAAGGGTTACCATTGTGTTTTCCAAAACATTATTAATTTTTAGTATTTTTAAGTGAATTTGTGGTTAAACTTTAGAAAATAATATCCATATACTTATACTTAACAATTGGAATGAGAAATTTGACATGTGTAGGTACAAAGGAAGCTTCCAAGGCATCTGTATGTGGCACTCTATGTTCAAATTCGAATTTGAGGAGATCATGGATGTCATAGAGAAGATCATGGACCTCATGGAGGAGATCATGGAGGATAGGGTTATGTGCCACCATTGGTTGAGAAATATGTGGACCAAAGGAGGGAATAGTGGGTCTACATTTATGAGTTTGTTATCATAGCTTTTGTATAAATAGGAGTGTTATCTCCTTCATTTATAATCTTCAATATTTGTAATCTTAACTTTTAGAATCTTAGAACCTAGTAGAATTTAGAATAATTTTGGTTTGGAACATATGAGCTTATAGCCATTGTACTTTGAAAATCATGATGAATAAAATGGAGCTTCTTTGATCCTCTACATTTGACTTCTCTTTTGGTGTGCTTGTGAATCTTTGGAAGGATCCCCATTGCCTAGCCACTACACTTTTGGTTTTGTAAGTTTTTATTTTATGTTTGTGAATTTCGTTAGATTAAATTGTTAGGTTCATATGTCTAAAATATTATTGAATGACCTTTCATAAGAAAATATTAACGTTACCTTCAATGGATTTGATTTCTTATTTATGTTTGATTTCATTAGTTTAAGTTTTTGATTTATATGCTTGAGGTATAAACTAATAGTCTCTTGTAAGAGAGCCTTAATATTTCATGCAATCAATCAGAATTATGTTTAAGAGCTTTATCTTCATTATTTTTAATACTTGATTAGAAATATTAATGAATAGTCTCCTGTAAAGGAGCTTTAATATTTCTTCAACTAGATTAGTTTAGTTTGTCTCTAAGTCCATATATATTAGATGATCCTCGAAGTTTACTTACCCAGATTGATAGTAAATGAAACTCTAATTTGTGTCTGAATTTTAGACCAAACAACCATCGTCATAGAAATTCAAGGGATGCATCTAAGAAACCTTTCTTTAAATTAGATGTCAAATGTGATCTTCCCATGTTTAATAGTGAAAGTAATGCAAAAAAGCTTGATAACTGGATTAGGCAGATTGAAATCTACTGCAGGATTCAACAGATCGAAGACGACGAGGCAAAGATTTAGATGGCCTCTCTTTAGCTGAGTAGCACAACTCTCGTCTGGTGGGAGAGAAAATTACGAAGCAGTAAGAGTGTGGGTAATCTTCTTTCCTCATGGCCTCATTTAATTTCATCATTAAAGGAACAATTATATCCCTTGGGTTATAAACAAGAAGCCTTAATGGATTGGCAATACTTAAGGCAAGGTAGAGGTTAGGATGTTTAAAGCTTTACAGAGGAATTCAGAAAACATGCACTTAATTTGGTCATTGCAGTTGACTCACTTGAAGTAGTAACTAAGTATACTGGATCATTACATAGTTGCCTTAGACATTCATTATTACTGTTTGACTTTGCCAGTGTGAAGGCAATTCATCTTGAGAACAGGGGAAAAAATGAAAGAGATGATCATTTCAAGGAACCACCTTTCAAACCTCCAAATGGAAAACCAAAAGTGAAAGGAAAAGGAAAGGAGAAGAGGATGACATCAACCAAGAAAGATGAAGGAAAAATACCTTATAACACTTACTGTAGAAATGAAGGTCATGACGACCATCATTGTTGGAAACAATACCCGAGAAA
This sequence comes from Pinus taeda, assembly GCA_000404065.3. Taxonomy (NCBI): domain Eukaryota; kingdom Viridiplantae; phylum Streptophyta; class Pinopsida; order Pinales; family Pinaceae; genus Pinus; species Pinus taeda. The sequence goes on along the minus strand of APFE031398247.1, from coordinate 3,389 downwards.
GATACCAAAGAAGTATGGAGGAAAAGGCAAGTAGAAGACAGTGGCAACTGTGCAACAAGACTTTGGATATGATTCTGGAGATGAACCATTAATCACAACAGTGGGAGCAAAAGGTATGCTTACACCTCATGTTAATTCCAAATCACATGAAGGCACTAGTTCAATAGATGAGTTTCTTCCTAATGAACAAAAGAGAATTGAGCTATTTCATAATAGATTTATCATAAATCATACAAAAGTGGAAACTATATTTGATATCGGATCCCAAGAAAACTTAATTTCAGAGTCCTTGGTAAAGAAGCTAGGCTTGGAAACCAAACCACATCCAGAACCTTAGCCACTTGGATGGATACATGATAAAGAAAAACTGAGTGTAACTAAGTAGTGTAAGGTTAAATTTGTGGTCGTTTCTAAGTTAGTGGATGAGGTAAAAATTGATGTGATACCATTGGATATTTGTGGCATGTTATTAGGGAGTCCATATCTATATGATAGAAATGCAATCGTCTTTCATCATGAAAACAAATACCAAATCACAAAATATGGGGTAGAATATATTGTAAGGGCTCATCAAACTAAAATCAATGCCAACCTTGTAAGTGTAGGACAAATGAAGAGGTTTTTGAATTCCAATAAGGGTTTCATGCTTATGGTTGTAAGGGTAAAAGATGCAGAATTATTTGATGCTTTCCAGAGTTGTGATCATGTGCATAAAAAGGAATTATGTGAATTAATTTACAACTATGATGAGATGTTTCAGGAATCAAGGGGATTACCTCCGAAGAGGGAAATCCAACATGAGATCCATTTGCAGCATGATGCTGCTTTACTGTATATTGACATGTATGGGATGTCGACAATTGAGATGGAGGAGATAAAAAAGTAGGTGCAGGAAATATTGAACCAAGGGGTCATCAGACAGAGTACTTCTCCATGCAGCTCATTGATTGTCCTAGTGCCGAAAAAAGATGGCACATGGAGGATGTGCGTGGATTATCGAGCACTAAACAAAATCATGGTGAAAAATTGTTATCCTATTCCCCATATTGATGACTTATTAGATCAGTTAAAGAATGTTATCTATTTCACAAAATTGGATTTGCGTAGTGGTTATCACTAGGTTCAAATTGTAGAGTAGAATGTGTGGAAAACCACCTCCAAAACCAAACAGGGTTTGTTCAAATGGATGGTGATGCCATTTGGACTTTGCAACACTCCAGCCACTTTGGTGAGGGTCATGAATGATCTCTTTAGGCCTTTCATTGATGAATTTTTTCTTGTATATCTAGATGATATTCTTGCCTTTAGTAAAATTTGGAATGAACATGTATGTCATGTGAAGAAGCTGCTTGATGTATTGAAAAATGAAAATATCTATGTGAAATTGCCAGAGTGTGAGTTTGTGAAAACCTCTTTGGTTTACCTAGGTCATATTGTTGTTCATGGTCAAATAAAAATTGATTCTTCTAAAGTTGAAGCAAGTATAAATTGTCCCAAGCCTACTAGTGTAACGGAGGTTGGTAGCTTTTTGGGTGAAATACAGTATTGGAGGAGATTTATTTCCAATTTCTCTATTCTTGTAACACCTTTACACGCATTGGCAAGTGTAAAGAAAGTCTTTCAATGGGGAGGAAAGAAGCAGAGGTCCTTCGAAACATTGAAAGAAAAGATCAGCACCGCACCAGTCTTGGTCTTACTAGATCTCCAACAGTCATACAAGATATAAACAGACGCTAGAGCATATGCCATGGGAGCTATATTTATGTAGCAAAAGAAGTCGATATCTTACCATTCAGAGAAGTTCTCTCAAGGTCTGATAAACTATCCCACTTATGACAAGGAGTTATATGCCTTGGTCCAGAGTGTGAAAAATTGGAAACACTTCATGATCGGCAAGGAGACCATCATCCATGCAGATCATCTGCCCTTGCATTATCTTCAATCACAAACCAAGTTGCAACAATCTTCTCATTTCAGGTGGATGGGTTTTCTTCAACAGTTTCATCTGGTAATAAAGTATAAGAAGGGCACTAGCAACAAAGTGGTTGATATGTTATCTCACCCTTCTATTTTTGCTTCTATTATTTTGCATAATGCTTCATTATCTTTTGAAATTTATGTTCAACAATATGTTAACAATGATTACTTTAAGGAGATTCATGCAAAACTAACCCATGGTTCACAAGTAGACACCTATAACTTGTAGGGGAAACTATTGTATTACCTTGGAAAATTTTTCATACCCACAGGAGAAAAGGTACATGTAATTAGGGAGGCCCACACCTCCCTTGTGTCTAGTCATTTTGCTATTGAAAAAACTTTGTGTCATGTACAAAGATTTTGTTTTTGGCCTCATATGAAGAACATTGTGACTCACTATGTAAAGGGTTATGTGATGTGTTTTGTTTCAAAGCCCTAATAGAAAACGTGGGCTCTACACACCACTCCCTATTCCGAGTCGTCCATGGGAAAGTGTGTCAATGGATTTTGTAGGACGTTTTCCTTTGTCTAGGAAAAGTCACGATTATTTGTATGTTGTCATTTATCATTTTAGTAATATGTGTATTTTAATGGCTTGTAAAAAGCATATCACTCCAGAGGAGACTGCTTATATTTTCTTTCAGCATGTTTGGGTCCATTTTGGGCTGCCCACATCAATTGTGTTAGATTGGGACTCTCACTTTCTAGGAGAGTTTTGGACCAGCTTGTGGAAGTTGATGGACACCAAGTTGAAAAGAAGCATGAAATTCCATCCATAGACTGACGGACAGACAAAGGTTGTCAACTAAACTGTGGCACACTTGTTGTGAGGCTATTGTGGGAAACGTCCTAGGTTATGGGATGAGCTTCTTCCAAATGCGCAACATTCCTACAATCGAGCAGTGCACTCATCTATGCATCGTTCACCATTTGACACATGTTTTGGATACCTACCAAAAGACCCTTTTGATATGGTCTTTGGAAGGGAATATTTGAGGCCTCGGAAATAGCTGCCACAACATTGGGGGATAACCACACGGTCTGGACCTTAGTACAGCTCCTTTTCCGTTTGGAATGGTGGCTCCAACTGGAGATAATGGGACCAGTTTCCCGATAATGAAATAAAAGGGATGGATGGGTGATGAATAGTTTGCTTAAGTTATAGGCAACTAGCTTATTCTATTGACGAAAATAGGGAAACTAATACTAATCCCGAGAACAACTTATTCATTCAGAATGCAACGTTAAATAATATTTATCTATCTAACAGGCATATAGATGACTCTATAAAATAAATAAGAGACATTCAATCATTCAAAGATTACCTCATGTGAATAGTCACAATGAAGCGATAAATACAAATGACTGCATTCACTGTTTATATCATCGATACATATATACGATTGAAA
>APFE031398242.1:0-16139 GCA_000404065.3 Pinus taeda | reverse complement strand
AATGGTTGTTTTCCCTCTTTAGCTCCTTCTCTATCATCCCTGATCATCCATCTCAGATTAAGGAATCAGCGCTCACTCCTACCTTGCCCCAAAGATCCCCCTGCAAAAACTGTGCTCAATCCCCGCACCCTGAATTGCACTCCCTCCAATTGCCACCAAAAAACCAAAAATATTTAAATCAATCCCCCTTAATCAATTTACTAGCCTAAAATCTTTATTCCTAATTGGGTCAATTCATCATACTGAAAAATCTACCGAACCTGACCCGAGAGAGCCTTCTCATACCTCGTAGGGCTAGCTACGAGGTGAAATGGTTTGATGTAGCCTTGAGAGTTTGTCTATCTCAGCCTAGGTGAATTCCAAGCGCTAACAGCTCTCATAGTCCTTAGGATTAGGACTAAGTGGAAGATCTTACTCTCTATTCATAGTGGAAGAATTTATGTTATATTCATCAATATTAATAGAGTTGTTACGCGACGAAGTTGTTGATGCTTCACAAAGTGAAACTTCACTATCAGAAGAATCCATGTCTTTCAAACAAAACAGGTTGAATGATACAAATGCACTCTCTCCTAATGATAATATATAGCTTAAAGAATGAAAATTTCCCTCCAAAGTTTCCCTCTAAAAAAATTTCGCCGAAATTTTCCCCTCCAAAAATTTTGTTTCATGTATTTTCCTCCATAATTTTCTTCTATAATTTATTGAAAAATTTTAACTAAAATTTTCTTATGAAATTAATATTTTCAACTAAATCTTTAAATTAAAATTGTAAACTAAATCTTTTACCTAAATTAATTTTTAATTTAAACTATATAGCATTTACTAGACAATTAATTAAATGTTTCTTTTAATTTTTATTATATCTTCTATCACACATTAAAAATAAATTGCTATATCACCATAACACAATTTATATGTTAATTTTTTATAATAATAAAAAAATATGACGTTCACCATGTGGTAAAACAATTCCACAATGTTCGTCTTATCATAATTTACTATATCACCATAACAAAATTTATATGTTAAAGTATTTATAAAAACAAACTAATACCACATTCACCATGCGGTAAAACAATTCCATAATCTTTGCTATATCAAAATTTACTATATCGCCATGTCCACATGGGGTAGCCCAAGCGGCAAGGGCCGTGGAAATGAAGTCTCACTGAACCGGAAGTCTTGGGTTCAAATCTTGGGCTACCCTTCCCCCGTAGAGGGGTACATAATGGACATGTAAATCGGAGAGTCCCGCCCCAGCTTACAAAAAAAAATAAAAATTACTATATCGCCATAACAAGATTTATATGTTAAATATTTTATTAAAACAAATAAATACCACATTAATTGTGCGGTAAAAACAATTCTGTAATTTCCATTATATCATAAATTTTATTATCACTATTCCTCACATCACATCAAGGCTTTTCGAGGTTCATTAAAAGACTTGGAGCGAATTTGTGGAGTAGCTACATTGTTATTGACAACATATTCAATGGAAGACTATCACATTTGAAAAGTTAGTTTACCTTTTGTTGTATGCAAGTGTTAAAATTCAATAGGTTTAATGAAATTTAGATTTTTTTTAGAAATTAAAAGTATAGATGAGCCATATTTACCCAACAGCCTCATGGCAGGCAGAAGGTCACTACGTCCGCAGTGGGCGTGGAAGGCCTGATCATGTTCGTCGGCAGCAACCACCCCCATGGCCCAGCCCACCAAGGGTGAAGATTGATTCTAAGAATCAAGACTCCACCCCCATGGGCCCGTTGGGCCGCGGGGGAGGGGCAGGATGGGGTTGCACGCTGCCCCTTCCGCACCACCCCAGTAGCCCAACGATGCCCAGCCCCTCCGCCCCACCCTCACTACTCAACCCTAATTTTGAGAATCGGACCTCCACCCACGGCAGCCCAACTGGCCACCGGGGGCGAAGCCTGATTCTCATTGGGGTGGAGGGGCTGCACGAGGGGCCGCGGTGGTGGGGACAAAGGAGTTGTACGCAACCCCCTCTCGCCCCACCCCCGCGGCTCAACAGGCCCATGGATCTGGAGGCTCATTGGAGATCCATGGGGGTGGAGGCATGATTCTGAGAATCAAGCCTCCACCCCATGAGTCCGTTAGGCTGTGGGGAAGGGCAAGAGGGGGTTGCATTTTTTTAATTTCTTATTTTTTAAATTTTTTTTAAGTTTATGTTTTACAAAATCATTTATCATTTTGTTTATTTATTTAAGCTATTGTTTTTTTGTAATTTATTGATTTATATGTGTGTGTGTGTGTGTATTTGTTGGAAAATGGCATCAAAGAAGACTTATGTGAATCTTTTTGGATCAAATAATGCTAAAATTAAAGGTGAATCCTCAAAAAGCATTGTTGAATGAAGCAAACTTGAGATAATAACTACAAATCTATCAAGTGCCTCGAATGATAAGAAGACAATTTCATACTGGAAGAAATCAAAAGAAGTGAAGCTTATAGAAAATGTATGGTATGTGAAAGATAGACAAGGCAAACACGTGCATATATATTTATATGTTGATATCACTAACGATAGTGGAATTTATGAGATGCTAGGAAAAGTCATAGACATCTATTTGATACCGGACACTGAAGTTGTTTATGTACTTACAAAACCGCCCCAAGTCACATGACAAGATTAAATATCGGTTATCATTGTCATTATATGACACAACAAAGGAATCTACAAAGTTGTGTAAACAAATTATAAATGACATTACATAAGATATGGTAATTATTTATATTTATATTTGTGTTTTACATTATTGTAACTATCTCTGGGATGGGTGACCTCTCGGGAAGTCCTAGTTACCAAGTGCAAGCCCTGGAAGTGATGATTGACACTATGTGATTCATTTCACTAGTTTCAATCCCACTTCTTCACCCCTGTGAGCATCGCCCGATGCAATGAGTACTAAGTGAACTATTCAAAAATCATGATGAATTAGTCAACTACGACTACCTCTCATGGAAATGGTCATACATGAATGACTTACTTAACGCAGTTGAATCCCAAAATAATATCTAATATAATGCACTACGTAAACCCCTTAATACTTAAACTTAGTTTTTATTGACATATGATATTTTGTTTGACATAATTTTATTGAAAATATTTCAATTATGTTGGGAGGCATTCATTTCATGAAAAAGATATTTTGAATGTTTTCAGTAGTTTCTACTCGGGGTCAGAAGAAGACATGGAAAAAAAGCAAAGAGTAGTAATTCATGATGCTACAAACCTACATCCAAGGGATCTTTGGTGGATAAATCTAGCAAAGGTAGACAAGTTACTTTTGAATATAAAGAAGTTGATACTGATGTTGAAGAATATGTTGCCATTACTGAGGATGATATTAGGATTGATGTTAGAAAGGAGAAGAGCCATAAAAGACCAAAAGTAACAATGCCCAAGAATGTATTTGTTCTAGTTAATGATGAGAATGTTAAGAGGAAGGAAATGAAAGTTTAACATTCTCAAGTAGTCATTACCAATAGTGAAGATCCTAGTGAAAATTCAAAAGAAAGAAAGGAAATCATTACACTGGGAGCTGATTTAGAGGATGGCATTACTAAAACAAAACAAAATTTCATTCTACATAACTTGACAAAGACAACTTAATTGATGGTGGTCGTACATTTCAGCTTAATGTGAGACAAATCTATAAGTCAAGTGAAGGAAAATTCAAATATCAAATTAGAAATCCACACCACCTGCATGTTCACAACTTGAATACATTGATGAGGTACAATCCATATGCTCATGCGGTTAATTATGTGCTTCTTGTTGATCCAATTCAGGTTCCCAACAAAGAATCATTTGATAAGTCAAAATGTTTTAAATACAATTATTATGTGCTTGGGCGGGACCATTCTGTAGAAGCTCAAAGGCAATGGATGGAGGAATATATCAATAAACCATGTTTTGAAACAATGAAAGGTATCATTTATATTGGTTTATCAGATACAAAAGCAAAGTTATTGGCATGGGATCATGATTCAAATAATGAATATAGGATGTCTATGACTTTCATCCAAATGGTTAGATTTATTCATAATGAATTTGAAGAAAAATGTGGTGGGGATAAGATAAATTTTACTATAGAATTTTAAAAGGAATGTTGTATGGAAATAGGCTATCAAATTAAGAAGGAAATCAGTTCAAAAGGCGACAGAGTAAATACTGATATATTCAGAAGTATTGATAAAATTTTCCAATTGCCATTTAGAACTGGAGAGATATGGGAATTGATTAAGGAGATTTTTAGCATGTGGGAGAGCATTGGCATTAAAAACTAGAAGGTCAAAAGGTCTAAACCATTGATATGTAGCAACAGTAAATCAAGTCCTAAAATGAAACAACTTTTAGAAGATATGACTATCACACCTTGGAGAGCATTGCAAGGAGTGAAGGATGAAAAAATTGTCAAAGCAATATTATCTTGTGTGAAGTCAGGGGAATTATCATTGGAGGAAATATCTGAGGAATTTCAAAAGTAATTTTGTTGAATAATTTTTACTTATTTCTATATTATAATTTTATTTTAAATATAACATATTGTTCTTGGTAGTATTTTTTATCATGAACCCTTTTCTTTTCTTTTCTCCGTAAATCAGTCCTAATGATGAGTCTTGGTCTAGACTCGAAACGTCGACCAATGTAAAGATGAACACTATGGAAAATCCGAATTCCTCTTAGAAACCACACCACAGTAATCTACAATCCAAAATCATTATATTAACTTTTTTTACTTTATCTCTTCAGTCACAAAGTTTACATGAAAATACAAGAACAAATGGTTAAATTGTTGAATGAAGATAGTTGGGATAATGTTGTATGCAACTATCCAGATTCAAGTTCTACATCAACACTAAAATATTTTTATCTTGCATTTAAAAAGGTATGTTGAATTATACATTCATTTTTATTCATCTGTATACTATTTTTATTTTATAACTTATACATATATTTGTTTATTTTATTAAATATTAGGAAGGATGCAACTCGAGCACCAGATAGTCTCAGAACCTTTATTGAAAAAATTAAGATCGAAATACTAAGAAAGAAATGTCTTAGGAATGTTGAACTTGATCTAACTCTTACTCATTTCATTTGGAATGGGCTTGAAACTATTCAATATCAAGTAATACAAGGTGATTGTGAATGCATTGCTAAACTCATACCTAAAAGGGATTATTCCCTAGTTATTGCAGATATTCCCCATGGTTTCAATATCCCAAACATTGACTATGATGGTGACCCTTATACTTATCAAGATCTTAGTAAAGTGGTTGCAGGATTTGTAGAAGTCACATCATCACTATTATGGAGATTTGTGAAATTTCATTCACACACACAATTGGCAATGTTATTTTCAAGCTTCAAGGGGAAAACAAACTCAATGATGTAGCTTACATGGTAAGACATTGAAAATGTATGTTTGATTAATGTTAAAAAATCCATTTATGTACAAGTTAATTGAAATTTTACTATTTCATGTTACAGGCAAAAGTAAAATATTCTTAATTGTGAAGATCAACCAATTATAAATGATTGTGAGTTCATCCATATTGATAGTTGGACAAAATATGATATTTATATGTCTATGTTTTTTAATCAAGTAGATGGAAAGAGTCATATCCAAGTACTGTTTTATGATGTTGTTGTGGAAAAACTAACATACTAAGATAAAGAAGCAAAAGGAGAGATAGTTAACATTTATCGAAAACCACAATCATTGATTAACTATAATATAGACTTATGTTCAAATGAAAGAGATTGGGTTCCAGATTTATTTTCTGGCTTAGGTAAGTTTTATTATATAGAATTGAATTTGAATATCTTGTTTCTTAATTTATATGTCATTATACTAATTTACTTCATTATTTCTTTTGTGTTTGATAATTAGGTACAACACTAGAATGTTGCCTACAAAAAGGAAGAAATTGCATTGCCATTGAAAAATCTAGTACAATGCAAATTTATTCAGCAAAGAATTAATGCTCTTCAATTTTCTCCAGATTCAATGCAAGAAATTGGGTTGAAGAAAGGGGATTTTAGTGCATCACGTGTGGAAAAAAAGGCAAAGGAACCTCAACCACCATTACATGGAATGATTGGAAAGCCATACATTGGGAGATTCACAAACATCAAAAATCCATTAGAAGAGGAAAATGAGCAAAATGAAGGAGAAAATATTGTGGAAGAAGACAATGATGGAACTCTAGAGGATAAAGAGTTTGGATTATGTGATATTTTTTATTAAATATAAGTTATGCTTAGAAATCAAGCTCATTTTTTGTAACTATTAATTAGTTATACTTGTAATATTTTGACTTTGACATTTATGAGAAGAATAAGCATTCAATTAATGTTTTTGTGTTCAATATTTGTATTATGTGATTTTCGCTTTAATTTTTATGTGAATCATTATTTTTTGAAAAAAACTGTTATTATTATTATTTTCTGACATGAAATTCATTAAAAAAAATAAATAAAATAAAATAAAAAAAAATAATAAAAAAAATAAATAAAATAGAATAAAATAATAAAAAATATATTGTTATTTAACCATTTTTGTTAAATTTCCTATAAAATTGTGATTTTGACATGTCATTTCTAGCAAATAAAAAATATCAAAATGTGTAATTTTTTAGTTATATTTATGTTCAAAATGGTTATTTTTACGTCAACTATTAAAAATTATTGTTTTTTAGAGACAATTATTTCATGTGCATTGAAAATTGAATTAACGATATATAAATATGTAGAATAACAAAACTTTAAAATATCAACCTTCTTCTTTAACTATGAAAAAAATAAAAGCCTCACTACAAAAAAAAAAAGATAAACAAGAAAATATGAAGAAGAAGACCACTTCAAAAATTGTTAAATTTAGAAAATAAGTATTCACATTTAATACATTAGAAAATTTAAAGTCACGAATTAGGTCTTTTAAAAAAAGGATTTGATGCAGAATCGACACTTTTTAAAATCAACATGCAAATCACTAACATTCTAAAAACTAATGTACATAAATGTTGGCTTGTTGGGGCCTAACCCAGGTTCGGAGGTAATTTAGCCAAACAAATCCTGGTACTATTGGCCCTTTCGGCAACAGTGCGTGGAGCACGGACTGAGGTCTCACTCGAAGTAGTATGGGAGGGTGCTAGAACTAGGTTTACACACCCTGGGGATGTCGTATGGTTTCAAATGATCCGCGGTTCGACCCTGCACACACGTCGCTACATGCGCTTACCTGTACCTCGCAGCCTAGGATGCTGCTTTCGCGCAACCCTACTTGGGGGACGAACAATTTTATTACCCAAATCCTTACTCGTAGCCCAATATTATTTGATTACCTTAGCTTATTTGTACACTTTCAGTTACACTTAACAATATTCACCATTCATATAAGTGCGTGCAACAAATAAATAGTATAATCACAATTTAAGATCTAACATGTAATAACTCATAATAGATGCACAAAATTTGTAACATAACCTTTCTTTATTAATTATTTCTCCAGTTATAGACTCAACTCTACTCTACGCACTCAGTTGCAAGGGTCCGCGCATTCAGCTACGGACTCTACTAGGCCTCTGCACACTCAGCTGCAGAGCTTCTTCCTACTACTATGACCCAAGATGCACTTAGACTCTTCTTCTATGCTTCTCTATCTCATTCTATCCATTCTATTCAATCATGATCTGATTCTCCTTACAACTTAGAGCCTTGCTCTTATTTATACAGTCCCATGGTCTGTGGACCATGGGTTGGCCAACATTACATTCAAACTTAGGGAGGACAGTGCTATGACCCTAACATACATTTCATGCCGACAACTTGCGAGGCTTTACAATAATATTACTCAAAACTTGGGCTTTGAGCCCCAAAACATGTTGTGGGGGGATTCCATGCCCAACAATAAAAAAAATTAAAGTGTCAAAAACTATGCTAAAAAAAGATGTGTATTCTGCATCACCACTTTTCAAAATCAGTTGACTTTTTTGCTACCTCAACGAAATGGGTAATCATATCAGTTCTTATTTCAAAGTTTACATTGTTTAGCCTCTTAGACATAATCGAGGCTAGAACACCTATCCACTGCTACTCCAAAAACTAACATTGCCTCTTTGCAAGGAAGGTGTTCTCCACTACTCCCATTTTCTCCTTGAAGTAGAAAAACTTTTCCCTCCCTAAGGCCTTAGTTAGTATATCATAAACCTGTTAATCTGTGGGAACATGTTGTAAGTGAATTGATCCACATCGCACACAATCCATGATGAATTGGTAATGTATATCAATATTCTTTGACCTATCATGGAACACTGGATTCTTGGAGATCCCAATGCAACTCTCATTATCGTAATAGACATCGAAAGATTCCATCCTATGAATGAACAAACTCACTAACAGCTTTTGAAGCCAAATAGCTTCACATGTGGCCATGCTAAATTCCATTTTCCATGTATTTTTCATCTACAAAACTTAGTGACATAGACTTTTGCTTCTTGTTGCACCAAGAGACAACTCCTAATCAAATGTTGAAGCAACACCCTTATGTGCTTTTTTGATCCACTAAATTGCTTTCTCAGTCATCATATGTATATCCACATAACTTGAAACCATCACTTCGAGTATACCTCTAACCATACTCGAATTTGTCATGAAAGTACCCAAATATATGCCTCGCCACTATCCAGTACACTCTTTTTATTCCCACCATAAAGTGATTGAGAGTGTTGACCATGAAACAAATGTTTGGTCTTGTGTTGACCAATACATGAGTGAATCAATGAGTTGTCTATATAAAGTCAAGTCGACATCCTCGTCCTCTAATGCATTTATCTTCCTCTAATTAATAATCATAGATGTGGACATGGGTACACAGTCCTACATCTTGAACCTGTTCAAGATCTCCATAGTATATCTCCCTTGACCAATGAAGATATCCCTGTCTTTTTTCCATACCTCCAAGCTTAGGAAGTAATGCATTAGTCCAAAATCCTTCATCTCAAATGTTTTTTCCATGTTCCTCTTGTCCCCTATGAGCCTTGATGGCCCTATCAAGAAGAGGTCATCCACATACAACACTAGGATGAATGGCTCACCCTCAACCATTAGACAATAAAGGTTAGAATCAACATCACTCTTCATGAATCCCATCTACTATAAGTAGTTATCAATATAACCAACCATGCCCTAGGAGCCTATTTGATCGAATATAGTTCTATATTCATCCTACACGTGTGTCCTCTTTCATGTGTCTTAAGTCCTCTAGTTATTCTATATATACCTCCTCCTCTATGACCTTGTTTAAGAAAGTTGTCTTAACATTCATTTGGTGGATCTTCCATCTCATCTGCGCTGCTAGAGATATCACTGAACAAATGGAAGTGTATCTTTCCATTGGGGTGAAGGTATCCCCATAGTCTAAAAACTGAGGCCCAAAACCCTAGACCAAGTCCTCCTCCAAGCAACAAGACAACCCTTCAATAATCCCTTCCAATTGGCTCAAATATGAACCAAGACAACAAGAGTCAATTCTGCTTCAACCAGCTTCCAACTTCAAATTCGGCCCCCAGATTTGACCTACAACTTTGGCCATGTAATAGTTGCAGAAACCCTATATTTTTCACACATGTGAGAGAAAATGGACCAAAAGCATCTTTTCATGTTCTTCTTGACTTCTTCTTGCTTCCTTAGATCTTCACTTCAAATTTATTGATGTTTTAAGCTTTAGATCAAACTTCTTCTTGAGAGATCAAATTGGTGATCAAATGATGTTGAATTTGCTTATATTTATAGGCTTTCCATGATGTTAAATACCCTTCTTTAGTTTGACTTGTCACTACAAGGGCCGACTTGCGCAAAGATTCTTGTAGGAATTTCTAAACTCATAATTAATATCTTTTTAATGATACAACTTTCCCAATAAGGTCTTATACAAATTATAAGGACTCTTTGACTCAAGAAAAATATTTTTTTTGACACGACAAACCCTAGAAGCGTGAAGAACATGCTTGACTTAGGTAACCATCAAAAAGGAGCATGAAACCCATGCTCAAAAATAATATTTTTCTTTCTTGTTTTTCTTGTTTTTATTGTAATATAATATATACATAATTACATGAGTCCATGGACAATTATGAAGACCAAAACTAGTTACATTTTCCAACACCCCTAACCCTTAATCAATTAGGTGATTTTGATCACCATCTAACATTCCTATAATTGATTGATCCACTTCCTCTTCTTTCCATTTGAATTTGATTGGTAGAGAATGAACATAGGCAATTATCTAGAACTTCAATATATACTCTCTAAAATATTTTAGTGCTTTCACTAGATAATATGCCTACTTCTACATGATGTTGTACTTCAAATTTGTGTCTCTAAGAGCCTTATTGAAAAAATGAATAGATTACTCATGCCCCACATCGTGATTTTGTATTGAATCTTGATAGATATAAGATAAAACAAATACTTGATCTTGGGAATAAAACCCTTGCCTTCAAAAAGTACCAACGCATTCACATCATATATGTTGAATATTGGTAGCTAAGGGAGCAATTTCTCCATTAGAGAAGCTCGGAAAACCCTATGGAGACCCCTCTTGCACTTGGAAAAATCAAATTTTCACGTGGAAAATATTATTTTTATTGTTTTCCCAATTAAACTTCAAAAGTACAAGTCATCCTAGAGAGAGAAATTTGACCTCCAAGATCACATATACATTCACCAAAGTTGACTTCACTTGGAACCATCACATCACAGAACACATCTTCTATTTAGTTCATACACTTCTAAAATTGCAGGGCTGAGTTCACATATGCGAAGGAGAGAGAGAGAAATTTGTTGACTAGTTTTTACTTTCTATTTTTGGGCATCTTTAACTAGCATTGACTTGGCACTAATTTGACTTAGTTGACCAAATTTTAAGATCTATTTTGAAAGGCCAAATTTAGGGATACATTGATAAATTTTCCTTGGGAACTTTGACCATTTTTTTACTACAGATCTGAAGTTAGGGTTAACTATAGGTTGATTTTTTACTTTAACCAAATTGCTAGAGGAATTTTGGATTTTTTTTACTGGGTTTGACTAAGAAAGGAAGGTCGAATTCATTGTTTCTTTGACCAAGGTTTTCTTAGAAAATTTGACTATTTACTTTGACTAGTTAGGGCTACCATTAACTACCATTGACTGTACTTGACAGTGCTAAAAATTGTAGGACTGATACTTTGACCATATTTGACTTTTTATCTCATCATTGATTGGATATTGAATCGTTGACTTGGATAGTCAAGTCTTCGACCTTTGACTTATTGATGAGTGTACTTGGACAATGTACCTATGTTGAACATTTTATGAATATCTAATAGAAGAAGAATATGGTGGGATTTTCTCCCTTGTGGGGTTTTTCCCTCGTCTTTGACCTATATATTTGTGTCTCATTGATCTTGTTTGTCTTATATTATGCATATTGTTTATTGTTCTATCTACAATTTATTACTATTATTAGATGATTGAAATTAAATTAGAAAAGTAATTGGTATTAAAATAAGAAATTGTTAAAGTGATTGTTATATCATAGAACATCATTGAAAAATCCACTCACTCCACAATCCATGATTGATAAACAATAATACATCCAACACATCTTAATGCAATGATAGTCGTGTATTTTACTTTTACATGAGTATTCTTAAGGGCTTAGGCCAATTAACCCTTATTATTATGTTATTTCCTTTTAACTACCTAGTGGGCCCATTTATTACCCATAAACTACCAAGTGGACCTATTCCATGGTTATGGTCATATTATATTAATTATCTACTTAGATACTTACCTAGGTACCCCATATTATCCTCTCTAGGTACATTATGTTCCATCCTCATTTGCATGTTTCATCCTAGAAACATGTGAAGAAGCCATATAATATGACTTGCTAAGCAATGTAGTCAATTAGTACCATGCACTAGCTTCCATCCATCCTAGTCAAAACTCAACATGGGGTCTAACTATGGCCTTTCATCCTCAAAATTGATTTTGGATTTTCATTAGGATCCATGTCTTTAGTGTTCTACTTTGACATTTCCATGTGTTGATTTTAGTCCTCCATGTACCTCCATACTAATTTCCCTTTTTATTCGATATTGATCCATAATAAGTTTGTTAATTCTCATTCTGTTACATTAGTGACTATTATTTTTTTGGGTGATTTGAGTGGTAATAGATAGCAACCTTTGACATATATTATTTTTATTTGGACTCTTCAACATGAGGTTCCTTTGAGTCATTTGGATCCTTAGCTTCTTATTTTTTATGTCATTCATAGGGATTTTGTTCATGTGATTATATAGGCTCTTCTTGTCCTTCAACCTCGAACCCTTCATTTGGTCTCTCATTTGATACTAAAATTAATGTGGATGGAATTTGTTAAGTGCCCACTTGGGATCTTACTGCTCAGCATGACAAATATTTTGCAATCTAATTTTGTATTTCTTGTACCAAAGCTTTAAAAACTTCTTTTACACATTAGCATTAATTGTACCATTTCCATAAAAAATATCCCAAAACAATATCCACATCAACAATATCTATAACATGAAAAAAATATATAAATGCAATACATATTTATCCATGGTAATATTCAAATTTGTAACATATCCACACTCAACATGTATGATTTGAATAATTCTTGTGGGAACTTGCAACCTTTTATCCAATTTAACATTGATGAGATTGTGCTTGTTACATGGGATTTAGATAAATAGTAATATTTTACTGTTAAATACATCCTTGAACCTATAATATGAATTTTGTGCCTGAAAGTGAACCATTGGTACTCTCTTTATCCTTGTTCTCTACATGATACCACTTGTCTAAAAATAATTATTCAGATTATTCATCTAAAAGTGCCTTCATCTTAAGGAAATTCCAACAAATGGTTGTATCACCTGTTAAATTAAGAGGAATATAATTTCAAAAAGGATTTCAATGAGTGATTTATCTCTTTAGGACCATCTTTTTTCTTGTAAAATACATCTTCCTTGCTATAGTGTAAAATAGAAGTAAGTTTTTGAATCAATAACTTAATTTTTAATGGAGCACCTTTATGTAATTAGGGTTTGAGGTAGTTACCGATGCTTCCTCAATCGGCTATTATGATGCAAATTAGATATAATATAATCTGTTTGATAAAAATATGTGAACTCTATCAAATTATATCTAATATGAAAATAAGTGAAGTAAGGGGGAACAACATGAGGTCAAGCCCTTTGGAAGCATAATTCATTCATTATTTTGAAGTCCTCCATTTGGTCAATGTACAGGCATTCAAATTGGCTCCTACCTGGCTGAATCTTCGATCTCTTAAAGAGGTAGTCTCAAAAAGCCCTGATAGGCTTGTCGTCTTTGAATCCATAATTTCAACCAATATGGTTTTTAAACCATGGGTGGATTTGGGTGGGATATCAAACCACTTCCCAATTCTCCTCGAAATTGCAACCAACGAGGATAATACCCCCATTCCATTACAATTCAGTTGTTCTTCGTTAAATGAATATGGTTTCAATAAGTTTTGTGAAAAAAATTAGAGTTACCGTAAAGATGATGAGTTTATCCCATATATGCAACAATTTTCAAAAAAAAATAAGTTTTAAAAATGAAAATGAAAAATTGGAGCAAATATTTAAAGAGTAACAATATGCTTCTCTAAAAAAAGTTGAATCTAAAATAACTTCCACTTTTCATTCAAATGTTTTAGGTGTCATTTGAGAGGAAGAGGTTGAATCCTTAAGATTGTTAGAAGTTTCCAAAAATAATTGTTGGCTCCAGAAGAGAAGTTATGAATAATAAAATAAAATCCACATATGGATTGAAAAGGGGGAAAATAACACCAAATTATTCCATTACTTTGCAAACTTTAAGAAAAATATCAATTCTATATGGGAATTTGAACATAGAGAGTGGAATATGGTGAATTCCTTCAAAGGGAAGGAGGTAGTAGGTGTCCATTACTTCTACTTGTAGAATCTCTAGGCTACCCTATTTTTGAAACTTTGTATGTGTTCAATTTGTTTCGTTAGGATATTTTAGACTAAATGAGTGAATTTATGGATGTGGAAGTAGTTATATCGAAGATATTGGGGGTTTTATCCTCCTTGAAAAAATGTAAGAATCCTGGGCCCAATGGATATACTGTTGAATTCTACGTGGGATTTTACGACCTATTAAAATAAGACATCCTCAAGGTGGTGAGAGAGTCTCAGCATATTAGTTGCATGCACAATTCCTTAAATTCAACATTTATATTCATCATTCCAAAAAAGTAGGACACTCAGTATTTCAAATATTACTGCCATATATCATGTTGCAATGTTATCTACAATTGGTCACAAAAATCATTTCAATGAGATTAAATCTCATTTTGAGTTCTATCATCTCAAAAGAATGGTTTAGTTTACTTCAGAATAGGTAGATTCATAATGCAATTTCCCTGGCCCAGGAATATTTACATTTAGTGATAACTTGGATCATCCCTACCATAGCATTGAAGAAGGACTTATCCAAGGCCTTTGATTGGGTAAGTTGGACTTTTATCAGATTATGTCTCATTTAGTTGAATATAAGTATAAAATCTATTAGTTGGATTATAGGATGTATATCTTCTGTTAATTTCATGGTTCTCGTAAACATGCACCCTTCTACTTTTTTTAGGTCTACAAGAGGCCTAAAACAAGGTTGTTCGCAATCACCTCCTCTTTTTCTTCTACAACATGCCATATCTTCAGATGATCTGAAGGGACATTAAGATTTTCAATTTGATAACCATTTCACATCTCTTATCCGTTGATTATATACTTATTTTTCTTGCAGCTTCATATTCTATTATTTCACATATATAAATAATACCCTCTTAATTTTAACTAGTAATATGCATCAAAATTAATGAAAGCACATCTACTACTACCTCATGTAATACGTTTGCTCCTATTAAGACATTTCTTAATCGATAGTTTTAATATTTTCAAGAAGGCCTCAAATATTTGGGCTTATTCCTTAAGCTTGATGCATACAAGGTATCAGATTGGCTTTGGATTATTAATAATATTGAGGCCAGAATCTCAATCTAGGAGAATAGACTTCTATCTAGGGAGATAAATTAGTCTTAGTTAAATTGATGCTTGAAAGCATCCTAGTTTATTAGACCTCGATTGATGTTATCCCAAAAGGTACCCTTCAGAATATTTGTAGGTTCAGCTTTAGAATCTTGTGGGTTGGAAATAGATCCTCAAAAGGTATCCCTTTTGTCAAATGTACATCCATTGCAAAGCCCAAATTTTTGGGAGGTCGGGGCTTGAAAAATATAGATTTTTTTAGCTAATCTCTAGCAACAAAAAATTTGTGTCCCCATTTGAAAAACATATCACTATGGGGTAGTGTTAGGGTCCCACCCTAACCCCCTTATCTATGTAATGGGACCATGTCATAGTCAAGAGTCAATAAAGCCCATATTAATAATTGTAAGTGGTCAATCCGCAATTAATAAAGGAACCACAGTTAGTTGCAAGTGGGCCATAGTATTAGATAGATGGTATTAGTAATAAGCGGTATTGACCCGTGATATTACTTATAGGAGTCATATATAAAGGATAGAAACTCCCTGTGAGGAGCATCATGTCTTATTTTTGTAATCGAGCTCTGCTCTATTGGAGGTTGCCCCCTTGAAGAGGCCAGTGAACATTACTCTCTGAATAATAAAATCATTGTCATTCTGTGTTCTGGGTATCTTTTCTTCGCATATTCTGTGTTCTCGGTATCTTTTCTATATTTGGGTATCCTTTGCAGGTTAAGAGAAAACAAGTGGTATCAGAGCTCTTTCCAGGGCCGGTGGGATCTCCAATTAGTAGCAATTTTTTTTTTTGGCTCGAGATGTGTTCCAGCGTCTTTAAACCACGGGATCTGTCGTTGAGCGCATAAATCTGCGGATTTGGGGAGGCATGCACGCAGGAAATACAAGAGGTGGTCACGTCTGTTGGATTCCCTTGTAACCCCTGTGGGTACCCCTTCGAGTAGTAGCGCATTAGACAGAACCGTGCACGGACTGTCT